>JXTC01000571.1:47696-83126 GCA_002914845.1 Trema orientale | reverse complement strand
ATCCTAGCCCCATAACCAATTATTAAACATAAAAATAAGTCAATTACACTCCAATTAACATGGCAAACATAGTATTAGCACTCAATTATTAGAATGCACAAAAACGACATTATGCGATTAAGCTTAATCTAAGTTAGCTTAGTGCAACTAAATACGAATTAGTGTCCTCAATGCCACCTCGTGCTTACCTGGAGCCGACAAATAAAATACTATAATGAGTCATAGACATTGAATTAAGCCTATTTGACGTGTTAAACACACAGTGAATTCGGCTCTGAAGTGCGTGAAAATTATATTTTATCAAAAAACTACTATTTGACCAAGTTATCAAAAAGCATGATCTTAATGCATGTGCACATAGTATTACTTTCATAATTATATTCTTTGTTCTTTTAGCACATCAAGCTCTCTCTCTCTGAGGGTATTGAGCCTTTACACTGCATCAGGACACTTCGACAATCATTAGTGTAATAACACTTATGTAAATGCATATAACATAATGAACGAGCATGTTACTATGAAAATGGTATTCATGACTTCTAGATACCTAATATGCAGTTAGAATATGTTTATTATTGGCTTAGTATGCATGTGAGAATATTGGGCACCACAGCATTAAGACTAGTTGTTTTATTTATATTTTAGAACAATTAGGAAATTTCATTTTAGTTGTTTGTTTTTTGGAACATGGTCATACTGCTTGGTTTTATTCATATATTTTATTTGATTAAATAAAGCTAAAGTTTGTTCTAGTATATTTATAAATGCTTAGTTCTAAAATATTGCATGACACTTAAAATATTAAATGTGTGAACACTCCAAAGAGAAAGAAATTTATTTCTTCAGTAAATCAAGTATGGATGTAGCAATAAAGACTTAGTCACATTAACCTGACAAGGATCGGAAAATTGATCTAATATGTACCTTTATGTCCATTAGATTTTTGATCAATAATTTAGTGAATCCTATCTAGAAGGTACAAACGACAAGCAAAGTCTAGATATTTGTTCGCTACAATTTCATTAGAATTGGATCATACAAATGTATGTATTCCAATTAAAATGTAAATTAGAGGAGTCAATGAGTAATTATTTGAGACTTGGTAAGACATATCAAATACGTCATTAGTCTAAATCCTTGGACTAAGATGTAGTTTTGTTTCTGGAAGGAATTTATAGAAGATGTACAAGTAAATTTGTAGGTTAGGTTGAGTGGAAATACTTGTTTGACAACGGAAGAAGCTTGCAATTGTATTAGCACATCTGATTAACAATAATTTGGTTAAATTAATTAGGAGAAAAGAGAGGTAGATGGCACAATAGGAGGGGTTGGGATGCTAGCAATTATGGGCTTTATTTTCTATTGAATTTGAACCTATTTCACTTGCTTTTCCTAGTTGTTATTTTAAATCATTTGCTCATTTATTTGTCTTGAATATTGCTTGTTTGGATAATCTTAGAATCATTATAATTTTAATAATTGGCATAGAAGTAATAGCAATCTTCATAGAACAATTCTCTTCTCATCATTTTATTACTTGTAACCTGCATTGTGCACTTGTAATTCTGTGGTGTTTAACAAACCCACAACAAGTTTTTGGCACTATGTCTTTGCTAATATTAATACGGTTCTAATTTTAGTTCAAACTTTTTGTTTTTGATCTTAGATAATAATTTTCTCTTGCATGCGAAGATTAAAGCTTTGAACTTACACCGTGATCTAGAAATTGAGAGAACTTAGAAGACTTCATAAAGAGAGGGTTCAATCTTCATCTAGTGGTGCTACCATGGCCGAGCAATGGCAAAACATTAGAGAGCAACCAAATGGGGGTGAACCGAGGGTGTTAAGAGATTATGCTATGCCATTAGTGGATGTTGTCCACTCTAGTATTCGGAGGCCAACTGTGCAAGCTAACAACTTCGACATCAAGCTTGCTATCATCCAAATGATCTAAACCTCAGTTCAATTTGGAGGTTCACCCAGTGACGATCCTAACTCCCACAATGTGAACTTCTTGTGACACTTTCAAACACAATGGAGTTAGTGATGATGCTGTATGCCTTAGGCTCTTTCCCTTTCTCACTTTTGGATAAGGCAAAGAATTGGTTATGCTCTCTACCATCGAGTTCCATCACAACATGGGAAGATCTCGCTCAAACATTTCTTACCAAATTCTTTCCACCGATGAAGAAAGCGAAAATGAGGAATGATATTACCTTATTTGTGAAATATGATTCTGAGGCACTTTATGAGGCTTGGGAGATTTATGCGGACTTGCTTCGAAGGTTCTCTCACTATGGGATTCCGAAGTGGCTTCAAGTTTAAACCTTCTAGAATGGATTGATTAGCTCTACTAGAAGTACCATTGATGCCACCGTAGAAGGAGCTTTGATGGGGAAATCTATTGATGAAGCATGTAACTTGCTTGAGGAAATGGCCTGTAACAATTATCAATGGCCATTTGAGAGAATGATGCCTAAGAAGACCAGTGGTGTTGTAACATCCAGCTCCTCACATAATTAAGAAAGCCAATAATAAACATGTTCTAATTGCATATTAGGCATCTAGAAGTCATTAATACCAGTTTCNTATTCGGAGGCCAACTGTGCAAGCTAACAACTTCGACATCAAGCTTGCTATCATCCAAATGATCTAAACCTCAGTTCAATTTGGAGGTTCACCCAGTGACGATCCTAACTCCCACAATGTGAACTTCTTGTGACACTTTCAAACACAATGGAGTTAGTGATGATGCTGTATGCCTTAGGCTCTTTCCCTTTCTCACTTTTGGATAAGGCAAAGAATTGGTTATGCTCTCTACCATCGAGTTCCATCACAACATGGGAAGATCTCGCTCAAACATTTCTTACCAAATTCTTTCCACCGATGAAGAAAGCGAAAATGAGGAATGATATTACCTTATTTGTGAAATATGATTCTGAGGCACTTTATGAGGCTTGGGAGATTTATGCGGACTTGCTTCGAAGGTTCTCTCACTATGGGATTCCGAAGTGGCTTCAAGTTTAAACCTTCTAGAATGGATTGATTAGCTCTACTAGAAGTACCATTGATGCCACCGTAGAAGGAGCTTTGATGGGGAAATCTATTGATGAAGCATGTAACTTGCTTGAGGAAATGGCCTGTAACAATTATCAATGGCCATTTGAGAGAATGATGCCTAAGAAGACCAGTGGTGTTGTAACATCCAGCTCCTCACATAATTAAGAAAGCCAATAATAAACATGTTCTAATTGCATATTAGGCATCTAGAAGTCATTAATACCAGTTTCATGAAAACATGCTCATTCTTTATGTTATGTGCATTTACATGCATGTTATTACACTAACGATTGTCGAAGTGTCCCGATGCAGTGTAAAGGTTCAATACCCTCAGAGAGAGAGAGCTCGGTGTGCTAAAAGAACAAAGAAAATATCTATGAAGGCAATACTATGTGCACATGCATTAAGATAGCCCTTGTTGATAACTTGGTCAAATAGTAATTTTTCGGTAAAATGTAATTTTCACGTACTTCGGAGCCGAATTCACTGTGTGTTTAACACGTCAAATAGCCTTAATTCAATGTCTAGGACACATTTATAACATTTTATTTTTTTCTCCAGGTAAGCACGAGGTGGCATTCAGGACACTAATTCATATTTAGTTGCACTAAGCTAGCTTAGGTTAAGCTTAATCGCATAATGTTATTTTTGTGAATTCTAATTATTAAGTGCTAATACTATGCTTGAATTATTAATTAGAGTCTAGTTGACTTATTTTTATGATTAATGATTGGTTATGGGGCTAGGTTCCACCAAATTATAATAAGATTGGCCATATAGGATCATAGGTCAAAGTATGACTAGATTTCACTTTCTAAGCTAGGATTCACCAACTTTGGCTACACTTGGGTGTATAGGAGTGACCAGCAACGTGGTGACTATGCTAAGGATGTTTTAGAGCTGGACACATGGAAAGCAATGAGCAAAATACCCAAAATACCCCATAGAAATTTAGTTATGCCTTTTCTTAGTCATTAAGTATCACTTTTTGACCAAATCAGGTCATTCTCTTCTCCTTTCACTCCAGCCACGACCTGAATAGCTCCCATCCATTGTTAGACTTCTTTCAGCTCCCCTTATCCATATCCAAGAGTTTTCAAGTGGTAGAAATCGATTTGGAGCTCTAGAAAGCAAGCTAGACCAAAACTAGTCAAGGTAACTCTACTAAGTTCTCCTTTCTAGGTCTTGTCCTTTAATTTCAATTCTCTACTTGTCCCCACTTAAATATTGGTTTCATCAGGTCCTATTAAGTTAAGGAATCCATTTCTAAGCCTTGGAAATCAGTTTGGTGGAGATAGAAGGCAAGAACACTAGCAAAGACTCAAACTAGTCAAGGTGAGGTTTATGTTGGATTTTGAAATTGTAGTGAGTTTCTTTAATTTCAGCTCTTAAACCTAAGCTATTATTTGATGAATAATGGTCCTAGGAACCCTTATTTATTGCTAGAGACATAAAACTTAAGTGGAAGATTAATGTTAAACCTAAAGCCCCAGAGTTTGCTATTTATGGATTTAAGAATTTTCATGTGTAATAGATTAAGTTTTCTATGTTTCTAATCTGATTTCTTAAAAATTAGAATGTGTATTTTATCAATCCTAGTGCTTATTACACTTATTTAGTGGCTGTTTGTGATGGCACACAAGGGTAAAAGTGGTTTAGACTTTGTCCAACTGGAAAGGAATTCAAGTGTACTTGGATTGTACCAAAAGATACTATTTGATATGGATATGTGAGAATTGGATTGTTAATTGTTATTGCAGGTTTAAAACCATGATTTTAATCATGTGGGGATGTCTTAAAAATAGGGGAGGTGCTGTCCAAATGTTTTAAAAATAAAGAGGCACCATTTAGGGGCAAATGAGCTAGTTTTTACAAATTATGTGCCATTTTGGATTAGTTTTGTGCTAATGAACTAGCATTTATATTTTTGTACTTTTAAGTAGTTTTCAATAATAGTTATTGACTGCCAAGAATGTTAAGTGATTGTATGCTTCTGAGTCATTATAGGATCAAGTATGCTAATTTGGTGAAAGTTGTTATTTCGGTCCTGTCTAAGTATCTTAGTGCGTTCATTTTAGAAAAATGTGCACCTGGAATAAAAGAATTTCATGACAGGTAATTGGCACACCAATCTCTTGAGGATATTGACTCTTTCCACTATTGATTTCTATTCAGGACACGAGGTAAGTAAAGTACTCAACTGCAACACAAGAATTACGTGCTATGTGGGTATCTATTATGTTCATTTCTTTTATGCTTTGCATTATGGTCATAAGCATGATCATTGGCATTTTGGTTTCAGTATACATGCTTGGCATTTCTAATATGGCATTATCATATACATCATGAGGCCATGCATATTTTACAGAGAAGTCTAAGATAGGTAACACGTTTCCAAAATATTATAGTAATATTGTGCAAAGTTATGTTTACCACAGAAAAGTTAAGACCAGGTAACTTTAAGAAGGTTTTGTGTCACTGTTACGGGGAAGCGGGATGAATGCTTACAGTTCAGAGTGGCAGCCCCAGGAGAGGGGCAAGGCTGATGGGATTAGTCAGAAGGTTTGCCACAATATTCCTCCTCCAAGTTATATAATTGATTACACTATAGTCTCGGGCCGCCTTATCTCTTGAGCTCGACAGGGTAACGATGGAATAAGGTTAGTAATGAGCCCCACTGTGGTGAGAGTCGGCCGGAGGAGAGCCCATGGGATATTATCAGTTCAGAAAGCCCTGCAGGCGCAGTGCCGAACCGAACAGTGTACACAAGACAGGGGGACCGAAGGGAAATTATTATACCAGTAGGCTTAAGCAAGCATGATCATGCATTTAATATATGTCTTTAAGCACCATTTCATCCATTACTTTACTTACTGAGCTGTAGCTCATTAAAGTCTTGTGTTGCAGGTAATGATTGACATGATTAGATGAGCTTGTGTGCTGGAGTAGAGGTCCAACCTTGGTATTGTACATATGGATATTTTGACCACATGTGGGGGCCTAGTTTGTATATTTTGGGATGCTTTGTAGTCTCTCAGCAGAGTTATTTTTAGTTTGATTTCTCGATACTTAGTTACAACCTTTTATTTTGTAATATATGTATGTACTGATCCACGTAATGTTTGTAAATAATGCTATCCATCCATAGAGTTCTAAAGAAAACAAAAAGTTTAAATTAACCCGTATTTTTGGAAAAACGAATATAGGATTATTTTCTACAAGTAATGGCTCTTCAGAAGAGAGGGTTAATAATTTCTACTAGTATTATGTGGATAAGTAGGGCGTTACAGGTGTGCATGATGTTGATGCTACTACTGCTATTCTCACATAATTTGTAATATCTAAAATTCCTAAATGACACTCACTTCCTCACATAATTAGGGAGCCTATAATAACATGATTGTATGATATTTTCTTTTATATATTAATGCATTATGGGCGTATAATTTCGAGTATTTGTTTTAGTATATTGGTTATTTTTATAATCTTTATTTGTGAAGAAATCTTTTAGCAGTGAAATGCTTAAGGGAAGCTCATTGGTACAAATTTGACATGTACTAATTCTATTATTCCTTTAAAGTTAATCTTGCAATGCATAATTTCGAAATAAACAAGTATCAAAGTTGACATCAATATGTCTAGTGTGAATTTTTACCCATTGTGATAATTTTTAGCGTTTTGTTTTTTTTTTTTTTTTTTTTTTTGCTAATGTTTGCTTATCATTGTGCCTGAGTATATCTTTACTATACCATTTTTTTTTTTTTGTTTGTGAACTTGTCTTATGCTTTATATACAATTAATTCTTATAAACAAGATAAGTAAGTCTTTATACACATATTTATCACGAGTCCAATTCAGGATATGTTATTTTATCACTAAGATTTTTCATCATCATTATTAATTTTATATTAGTATAAATAAAAAAATATACTTAGAATTATATGGAGCTACAAAGTTTGTGGTTAGATACATTGATTAGTAATTATATTTATATATAGCAATGATTCAATAGTAATGTTCATTATTATTTGGCATTATTGGTACAATTTTAACCTATTTGTTTTGTTTAGGAATATGTAAATTACAAGATTATTATTTTAATATAATAATTTATTAAATTATTATTATTTAAAAGAAAAAAAGAGAGAGAGAGAAGCAAAGTCGGTAATTCTTGGACTTTAATATATGGCCCAGTGAATAGTTTTCTTCATTGTTATTGAGTCCTCCTACTTTACTAGTGTCTCTTTCCATTTCTTCTTCCCACTGACGTAATAACCTACTTTCTTACAGTTAATTTCCAACTAGATGTTCTAATAAAGGAAGTTTTAAGCCAAATTGCTATGTTTCACTTAGTTTGACACCCATAAAAAGGTAAAATAATTTCCATTGATGATATTTACTTTTTCAAAATTGCTCCTGTTTGATTACCGTTTGCTTAGTTTTGGATTTTATTGTGATATAGATGATTATAATATTTAATTAAAGGTGCAATATCTCTAGAAATTTCTAGATTTTATGTAGTTATTTGTCCAAACTATATTTATGATCTAATATATTTTTGGACCTTGATACAATGATTTTCTAGCTGTTTAGTTATTTAAGGGTGTGTGTATATATACCTATACATGTTTATGAATGGCTATGTTGAACGAAAATGCTAATTGAAACCTATATTAAATTCTTTATATATTTATTATCTACTATTGCACTAAAAGTGAAGATTTGTTTTTGGATTAAATATCACCTTGATTGTTATGCTATTTCCATTACTCATAGAGTGATTATATGAAACTTAAAGTTATAATTTTGATATTAGTTTTGCTGTTCTATGAGGATACTATGAGCTCGTCGGTTTGTGTTTGTTTTTTTTAACAATGACATATGGTTACTTGATAGATTTACTTTTCAATAGGTCTTACTTCTCTACAATCACTAATTATGTAGTAATATTTTATTTATAAATCTAAATTCTGTTCCTTTAAGTCGTTAGTTTCTGAGCAAGTGTGATGGCAAATTAAAATGTATTAACTAGTTAATTATTTAGCATTTTAATTTTACTTGCTTTAGAATAATAGAAATTGATTATTTTCATGACCTGCATAGTAATAAAAAAAGTTTATCATTGGCATTATATTAGGAACACATACGTTAATTGTACCCTAAGCGAAGAGCATTTCACTAGAAGAAATATGAGAGCTCGAAAACAAGGTAAGTAACGTCACACATACAATATAAGAAATTCTTTGTTTTTGTGAATCAGTAGAATTTCTGGATATATGTACATATGTCTGTTATTCAGCTTTGTATGAGATATGAATACGTAGTATATTTATATTGCCTGAAGAGTATTGGTGAATAGGGTTTGGCGAGCCAGCACTGAAATATGTGTTATGGTTCCTTTGGGGACACTCTGGTTCATTCGGAAATATTCTGGTTCTTTCAGAAATATTATGGTTCCTTCAGGAATATTCTGATAGCGGTATGGGGTAGATTTATGCTGTACACAGAGGAGATTCTCTGAGGCTCAAGACCTCTATATAGCTCATGATATGTTATATGTTCTGTGAGTGGCTCAGTATGCGATTTACAGTGCAAATTTGCAAATTTTCATAGGACATCTTTTGCTACTCAAATAGACTATTTTTGTTTTATAAATTAAGTATATTTATAATTGTTATTTATTCACATATTATGAAAAAGGTATACACCTATTAGAACAACAAAAAAGTTACCGCAATGGATGTGAGTCTAACAGATAAAATTTCTCGTAGTCATAAGTTTCATTCCTAATACCTCAACAATATGAAGCCCAACTCACACATTGACAAACCAAATAAAACCTAACAAACCATATAGTTTTGGTTTGGTTTTGATATTTAGTATTGTATCAACGAAATTTTATTATTGTGATTAATACCCTAGTGGGTTCTATATATATAATATATATTGAACAATAAGCAACACAAAACTATTTATAACATGTGATACAACAATACTATTGTAAAATATGATCATTTCACTTCTCTCTCGTATCAAAACAAGAGAAGATAGCACGATAATAATACTCAATAATAATGCTCCTTTTCCTCTCCCCTTTTTCCTTCTCTAGAAAATGTATCTCTCATTCTTTCTAATGGAAAATCACTGGGTTTTCTTGCAGAAGACTCGAGAAAACTGGGTCCGGATCCTCAAACAACACTAGTCAAAGATCCACTGAGATAGCCTTATAGTACTCTACCGTACAAATTTACCTTCTATGCTTCTACTCACGATCCTCCAATGCCTTGATCATGATCACCTTCTTCATCATACACGACGTATATGATTATTACATAGTTAATTTCGAACAAACACGATTATTTCCATGACTTAGAACTTCTATGGAACTTTTGCTAGAGAATATGAGAATAAAGAAGAGAGTCTAAGTTATACACCATTGGTCTGTTATTGATAATACATGTCTCACCATATTTTGAATGGTCAGACTGATCTCTATCTATAACGTTTGAAATTATCAAATATAATTTTAACTAAATGAGACATTATCTCCTTATAGATTTGTCCTAGAAAAATCTAAATCTAAAAGCGGATTTCTTTTCTCCTTTCTTCCAAACATAGGCTAAAAGGGATATATATACTGATGTACATGAAAAGCCTCATCATTATTAAACGCATCATTTGAAAATTGCTGGACGATGCCTTAAAAGCAACATATCTGGAAAACGTCGTCATTGGAAAAATAACATCATCATCATGTTAAAAAAAAAAAGAGAAAATTTGAAACGACAACAGCCGATGGCATAAAAGTGTGACATCATTAAAAAAAATTTGACATCGTCTACAAGACAGGGAAGGAAACATGAAAAAGAAAGCATTCAAAGACGTGATCATCATTCAAAAACAACAAGAACTCACAGCTCAACATTTTTATTTCTTCTTAATTAGTTTTCTGGTAATAAAAATAAATAAAACAAACCAGACCCCCTTGTCGTTGTGGAAGAGGATTGAGACGCGGGAATGCAATACAAGCTGCCATGGTGAGTTGAAGATTCGTTGGTGGAAACCAGAAGAAATATGGAGTTGGTTGATTGTAATTTGATTGGCAATATCTTCACTTTTTAATGCAAAACCACATTCTATATCAATTCATTTTTTTTGCTTTTTAAGCATTGATCAATGCCTAAAATCATCTTAACAAGTACTCAAGTGAAGTATTACATATCGCTTTCTTGACGAAATTAATACTTGAGAACATCACATGTAATAACCTTAATTTATATAGAGCCTTCAGTTTCCAGGGAGGCAAAAGAAAAGAAAAAAGTAGGAAAACTTAGGCTTCATATACTTTATCAGGCAGCTCTAGGCCTAAGCACAATTCCTTCAACAATGAGGCCAGACCAAGTACTAGTGCAACTTAACTCCTTCAGACTGCACGAAATTAAACTGTCTTCTTCATTTTTATTAAAGAACTCACCCATCTCAATCTCCTTCCACCTATCTTCTCTGTCATGAGCAAGTTGAGGCACGTTTGTTGAAGGATCTAGGAACACGCTGACCTCATCCCCGTCTTCTCGTCCTTCCAAATGAATGCACAACTTAACTGGTCTTTCGTCGAATCCATTTCCCCACCAGTCCTCATCTTCTTCCCCGGCTTCTTCGAGCTTGAAGATAAGATAGGCTGCGAAAGTTGTTTGTGGGGAGAGAATCCTAGTTTCAACCTTTGCCATGACATGAAGCCACCATACATAGTTGAGTTTAGCCACTTCAGGAAAACTCCATAAATTAAGATAAGCTTATTAGGATAAGAACTATTATGCTGCGGAAAATGTTCGAATCATAATAATATTCTAATCAAAATAACAATGAGAAGAAATCTGCAGGATGTTGTCTAATTTTTCTTGAAGGAAAAAATGCGGGGGTGAGGCAAAATACCTAGACTCAAGTAGAGGTATCCATTGCCAGTACTGAGATGTATCCCCCCATGTAATTGAAAGCCCTCTTGCCCCTACCATATAACATTTCTTCTCACTTGATTTATCTAGTGAAAAATTTTGTCTCAAATAATGTGATCAAAAGTAAACTTTTAAATATCCCAATTAGCATTTTTATCTCATTTGTTTTTTCTTATTTTGTCATTGTCAATGGATAATAGGTAACTATAGTTTTCCTTATTATCTGTTTATTATTCTCCACACTGTCTTCGTAATTAAAAGAATGGTTAATGAGGGTGTATGGTATTACGATTGGCTTTTTGGGATGGGGATGGTAATTAAAAAACTATCCCCGATCCACCCCGTTGTCATTCCTCATTTTTATCTAAACTTATTTTTTTATTATTAGCTCTTACTATTTTTCTATTCAATTCCTAATCTTAAATACTATTTTAATTTACAAAAAAACTTTTTCTTCTATTCGTTTTCTTTGTTTTATGAAATACATGTGTAATAAAGTAATGAATAGAGTTCTAATTTACACAATTTTTGTAAGCATGGAATCAAAATTGATTTGGGACAAAAAATAATGTTAACATATGGAAAAGAAAGAGATTGGTATAAAATAAATAATATTAAATAATGTTCACACTTAACACATGGAAAAGAAATAATAAATAATATTAAAATAACGTTAACACTTAACATGAAAAGAAAGAGATGCGTCAAACGACATACCTATTCACAAGTGAGATCCATTCCTTCAACAAAAGGGTATGGAGACTCTTACAAATAGGTAAATATTTTGAGATGATTTAAACTAATTATAGTAGCTTTATTTTTAGCCTATTGTTGAATCCAAATAACTGTATATAATTGATGTGGGACAAAATACAAAAGCAAAACAAAAGTTAAACTAGCCAAAATTCTAACATTATTCCCTCTCTTGTGATACCAATCCTTTTCTTTGCCCACGATACGTTATAACGCGGACTTCAAAATCTATAATAGATTAAAAAGCAACAATGGCTGAATAACGGCTGCATAATGAAAAGATAGAATATTCCAAAAACGACATTATCGAATATTCCAAAAACGACATTATCTTGTAGAAGTGACAAAATTTAGAGAAAGGATAGAATATTAAGGTTATGTTTGGTATACTATATAAAGATTCTGTATTTTATCAAATAAATATAATATTGTGTTTGATTGTGCTTTATATTATATTATTTAATATAATACGGAGAGCATTATTTAATACAAAAAAAGAAGTCTTTATTATACTGTATTACATAATTTTAAGTCAATATAATATTATATAATAAACATTCTCCTCACTTTCTTTGTTCTTAATTTTCTATCATCATTTTCTCTCTCATTTTCTTCTTTCACATCACTTTATCTCTTTCAAAAGTGGTACTTTTCTAAATAAATTTTTCAAAATGGTGTCTCTAAATTTACATCTAAAAGTGGTATTTTCGTAAAAAAAATTTCTAAGAAGTGGTACTTTTATAAGTGGTATTTCCTACATAATTTTTCAAAATAGTATTTTTCTAAATTAACTTTTGAAAATGATATTCTTTAAAATTTCTTTTAATACATCTTTATACAATACAAAACCATAGTACAGTAATAAATAATATAATACAATATAACTTAATACAATAAAATACAACACACTAAACACAACCTAAAAGTGAGACGATGAGACATTGAGAAACGATGATGCCTTAAAAGCGACAAATATGAGAAAACACACGTTAAGAGTGAGGATACCTTGAAAACAACATCATGGGAAAATAGTACCATATTATAAATGACATCATTTGAAACAAATACAATTTTTTAAAAAAAAATTGAAACAAATGACATCATTTAACAAAACAACAGCCAATAGCATAAAAATGACAATATACTATAAACCGGCAAATCAATACCTGGAAAACGATAGCATTTGACATTAAAAATGGTGACACTTGTGACAACTCCACAGCTAAACATGTTTCTGTTACGGACCTTTATATTTGGATGTACATTATTGTAGAGCATTTTACAAGCCCAAACCCAAGCCCAAGTATTCATTGAATGGTGGAGATTTAGCCTAATAAATTTGTAGATATAGTTTGCTGCAATTTTAGCCAAAGTAAAATATGTGACTATAATTTACTCTAGCAAATGTATAGATATACCTTACCTAGATAAACATGTGGCTATGATTTACCTATAAAAATGAATGCTTGTAATTCATTCACTAATGTCTATAAATAGAGACATTTGTAAGAGTTTATGTATCCTATTTGAATCATTTTCTATTCTCTAAGAAAGAATTCATTCTCTCATATCTAGTTCTTTGTGTTGATATTCTTAAGCAATAATATATTCTATATTATTTACAAAATGATATTAGCACGAGCCTCTAGCCGTTATAATCTCGCCGAGGTAAAATTTATTAGTTATTATATTGCATTATAAATATCCCTTTTTAGTTTGATAAAGATCACCATAAGCAATTTAATATATATATATATATTGTATACTATAATAGTGTGTATATATACATATATTTTGTTTCTTTCTGATTTTAGTACCCATAATTTTCTTTCTAATAATTTAAAAGTTTGATGTTCTAATATTACACTGAATTGCTTCATGTATTAATTTATATTCGATATCTTCACTATGAGATTTTTACATCATGATTTTGGTCACGAATAACACATAAATGTATATATTCTGAGAATATCTATTCATAACAATTCTATGTACAGAAATTATTTGATAAGTTATATTGGTAGACTATCCCTATCATTATGAAATTACTTCTTTATATGATGTTATTTGAAATACGAATTATCATTATTTTTTTTATCATAAATTATTATTGTGGTAATGCTTATGTACTTGTAATTAATTTTTTTACTTTGAGATTTCTATGTCTATATATTTGATTATAAATATCTATGATATACATGTTTATAATTATACCTTCGAATATTGCTAATTCAATATATTAGATAATCGTACTTTACTTCTCTATGATCACGTATTGATATAGTTATGTGCTTTTTTATTCCTAACTATATAATATTTTATGATATAATAGTTTTAACAATGACAAACCTCATAAAGCTTGAATTCATTACCCTTAAAATTTCGGGTAATAATTATTTGGCATGGACACTTGATGATGAAATCTACCTTAATGCCATGAATCTTGGAAATTCAATTAAAAAAGAAAATGAGGTATCCACTCAGAATCGTGCAAAAGCCATGATCTTCCTTCGGCATCATTTGCATGAATGATTGAAAATAGGAATATTTAATGGTAAAGGACCCATCTGTGCTCTGGCAAAATTTGAAAGAAAGGTATAACTACGAGAAAACTGTAAATACTCCCAAAAGCTTGATATGACTGAATGCACCTATGTTTGCAGGATTTTAAAATAGTCAGTGAATATAATTCAGCAATATTTAAAATTACTTCTCAGTTGAAATTATGTGGAGAAATAATTACTGATGAAGATATATTAGAAAAAATATACTCTATATTTCTTGCCTCAAATATTGTCCTACAGCAACAATATTGAGAGCGTGAATTAAAAAAATATTATGAGTTGATTCATGTCTACTTGTTGGTGAACAAAATAATGAGCTATGGATGAAAAATCACAAAACTCGTCTGACTATTTTAATAGCATTTTCTGAAGTAAATGTTGTACCAACTAGTAATTGTGGTCATAGATGTAGTCGTAGTCATGGTCGAAGCTATGGTCATGGCAGTAGTAATGGTTGAAATTTTTCTTAGTATCGTGGCAGTCACGACAAGTCTTCAAATTTTAAAGTCACAACTCACCAGAAGTGAGGAAATAATGAAGAAAAAGGAAAAATGTTTACAATATAATTCACCCAAAAATCCTGAGAATCTTTGCTATAAATATGGTATGAAAGGACATTGGTCACGTACTGGTCGTATACCCAAATACCTTGTTGACCTTTACCAAACATCACTGAAGGAAATAGGAAAGAACATAGAGATAAACTTTATTGAACAAAATGATCTTATGGATTTCGCCCATTTGGATATTTCAAACTTCTTTGAAAATTTAACGAAGAAAAATTAATAATGGGCCAGTAATATCTAAGTTTATTATATATTAGATTATGTAATCCCAGTGTGTTATTTTTAATTCCTGTTTATGTAATATATTACTTTTCTTAGGGATATATTTTATCATGTCTTTTATTTAATAATTATTATTCTTTTGCTTTAATTTATGAAGAAATATAGATTTCACTAATATTAGTTTGAAGACTAATGATGAAGATATTTTTCTAGTAGACATAATGACAATGCATACAATCTTTAAAGATAAAATGTATTTCATAAAATTATCATTATCAACGACAAATGTGAATAGAATTTAAGATACTATAAAAATAATTGAAGGCTATGGAAGAGCTATAATAATACTACCCAGAAGAACAAAATTAATTATAAACAACACTTCATTCTCTAGCAAATCCAGAAGAAATTTGCTAAGTTTCAAAGATATACATTATAATGGATATCACATTGAGACTACAAATGAGAACCATCTAGAACGTCTCTACTTTACTTCTATTATCTCAAGTCAAAAGTAAATACTAGAAAAGCTATATGCCTTTTCTTCTGGGTTATATTATACATTAATAAATGCAATTGAATCACATAATGTGATGACCAAAAAGGATTATGATCCTAAAGCTTTCTCTCTTTGGCATGACTGTCTAGGATATCCTCGGTTAATTATGATGCGAAGAAATAGTGAAAACTTACATGGACATCCATTAAAGAACAAGAAGATTCTTTTGTCCAATTAATTTTTCTGTGCAACTTGTTCTCAGGGCAAACTAATTATCAGGCCATCTCTAATGAAAGTCGCAGTTTAGTTTCCTATATTTCTAGAAAGAATTCAAGGAGATATATATGAAGCTATTCATCCATCATGTGGACCATTTAGATACTTTAAAGTGGTGATAGATGCTTCAATATATTGGTCATATGTTTGCTTGTTATCTACTCGCAATGTTGCATTTGCGAGATTTCTTACTCAATTGATATATTTAAGAGCACAATTTTTAGACTATACAATAAAGACTATTCGTCTTGATAATACTGGTAAGTTTACATCTCAAGCTTTTAATGATTATTGTATGTCAATTAAAATTAATGTTGAGCACCGTGTTGCCCACACACATACATATAATGGTTTAGCTGAAACATTTATTAAACGTATTCATTTAATTGATAGACTATCATTGATGAGAACAAAGTCACATGTTTCTGCTTGGGGGCATGTTGTATTACATGCTACAACTCTTATTCAAATTAGACCTACAAGCTATCAAAAATACTCTCCACTGCAATTTACTTTTGGTCAAGAACCAAATATTTCTCATCTACGAGTTTTTTGTTGCGTAACTTATGTTGGTTTTGAGTCTCCTTCTATCATCAAATATCTTGAACCCCTGACAAATGACTTTTTATGGTATAGTTTGCTGATTGTCAATTTAATTAAACCAAATTCTCACCATTAAGGGGGAGAAAAACAACAGCTAGAAAAACAACCTGAAATTTTGTAGAATGCATCATCATTATCTCATTTTGATCCTTGCACTAGTCAATGTGAATTGGAAGTTTAAAAAATTATACATTAGCAAAATATTACAAATTAGTTACCTAATACATTCACCAATATAATGAAAGTGACTAAATCATATATACCGGCTATAAATGCTTCAGCTCAGATTGATATTCCTGTGGGATGAACTTTATGCATAATAACAAGTGAATCTACGCATGAAGCATGGTAGACCAATTGGCTCTAAAGATAAAATCCTTCGGAAAAAAAAGAGTTATATTACAGAAATTGGCCATCCTGAAGATGACGGAATTCCTGAAGAGATAACCACATTGCCAAAATAGGCAGTTAACACAACTAAATAAATAACTCCAAAAGAGATTCAGGTTCCTGATGATATTGAAAATAAAGAGATCTCAATAAGTTATGTCAGCTCAGGAAAGGAATACAATCACGATAAAACTATTGTTGACAATATATTTACAAATGCAGTAGTTATTGATATAACAAATGAAAGTAAGGATCTTGAACCAATATCTGTCGAAGATGTTGACATAGAAATTATTGGCCAAAATGAAAAGACGTAGTCTAGGAAGAACTAAAATCTCTTGGAAAAAGAGAAGTGCTTGGATCAGTTGTCCAAACACCTAAAGGTGTGAATTCAGTAGGGTATAAATAGGACTTTGTACGAAAATATAATGAGAAAAATGAGATCATAAGATACAAAGCACGACTCGTAGCACAAGGTTTTTCAGAAAGACTAAGAATAGATTATGAGGAGACATATTCTCATGTGGTGGATGCGATAATATTATGGTTCTGAATTAGCCTAGTAGTCTCTGAAGTACTTAAAATGCGTCTAATGGATGTTATAACAACATATTTATATGGGTCACTTGATTGTGATATTTATACAAAAATTCCTGACGAATTTAAAGTACCTGAAGTACTTAATGCAATACCCTGGGAAATATGCACAATAAAATTACAAAAAACTTTATATGAATTAAAACAATCTACACGCATGTGGGACAATCATCTTAGTAAATATCTTTTGAATAAGGGATATGTAAATTATCCTATTTGCCCATGCATCTTTATTAAGAGCTCAGAAATTAGATTTCCTATCATTACTGTATATGTTGATGATTTGAATATCTTTGGGACTCTTGAAGAGCTTAATCAGGTGATGCAATATTTAAAGAAAGAATTTGAAATGAAAGATCTCAAAAAAACAAGATTTTGTCTTAGCCTCCAGATCGAGCATTTACCAAATGGTATACTTATATATCAATCGACTTATACAGAAAAGGTCCCCAAAAGATTTTATATGGACAAAGCTCACCCATTTAGTATCTCAATAGTGATGACAACGCTTAATATAAATAAGGATCCTTTTTCGTTCTCTATAAGATAACGAAGAAATTCTTAGTCCTGAAATACCATATTTGAGTGCAATTAGAGCTCTTATATATCTTGCTAATTGTACTCGACCTGATCTAGTTTTTTCTGTTAATTTATGAGCAAGATATAATCCTACTCTAACTCAAAGACACTGGAAAGGAGTTCAACAAATATTTTGTTATCTCCGTGTAACAACTGACATAGGTTTATTTTATTCGAATAAATCCATATCACAATTAACTGGTTTTGCAAATGTAGAATACTTATCTAACCCACATAAAGCTTGATCCCAAATAGATTATGTATTTACCAGTGGTGACACCACAATATCCTAGTATTCTATAAAATAAACTATCACCGCTATCTCCTTGAATCATTCTAAAATAATTGCACTTCATAAGGTAAGCTGAGAATGTGTATGCTTGAGATCCACGATTCAACATATTCAAGAAATATGCAAATTAACTTCCATTAGACCGATTCCAACTATGATACACAAGGATAATGATGCATACATTGCTCAATTTAAAGGAGGCTAAATCATAGGCGATAGAACTGAGCATATATCATCCAAATTATTCTTCACACATGAACTTTAGAAGAAAGGTGATATAGATGTTCAACAAATTCGCTTTAGGGACAACTTTGCATATCTATTCAATGAATCACTCCTTACCACAGCATTCAAGAATTGGGTGCATAAAATTGGAATGCATCGACTCAATGATCTTCAAGCGAATTTGTCATGTTTATATGAGAGGGAAATAGTTACGCATATACTCTTTTTACCTTAGCTAAGATTTTGTCCCACTGGATTTTTCTACCAAGGTTTTTAATAAGGCACTCTTCAAAATGTAACAAGAATAAGAATGAAAACTTAGGGAGAATGAGTATAAACACAAGATATAATCTAGTTTAGCCCAATAATTTTGTGAAAAGGTATTTGAAAGTTTGATTATAAAATGTAGGCTATTAAGATTTAAAAGATTGTTAAAAGCAATATAGGATTGTTCAAAAAGATTGTTTGAGCCTTAAAATAAGATTTTGACTCATTTCTTAAATGGGCGAAGTTAATTCGGTAGGTGGAGTAGTCGTCAGTTTTGATTAAGAAGATGAAGGAGGATTTTGAGCTCCCTTCTATCTTCATTTACTCTTCTCCTTAGTCTTTCATTATTTTTGACTATGAACTAGGCTTTGTTGTACCAGCCAGCCCTTTCACTAGAACCACAAATGGTAGGGGAAATATCACTAATAGAAAAAGTCATGGGGTAGGTAGACCAAGTCCAATACTAGATCGTCTAGCAGCTACTGGACCACCAACATCCGAATATGTGTTTAGCACCAAGACCCTATTATGTTCAACGGTAATATATGTACATATATTTATGTATGTGCAAAAATATTGGAAAATATTGTATGTGTTGCTCTTGAATAAAATACTGAAACATAATGCTAAATATTTTAGATATAAGATATTTTCTTAAAAAACAAAAAATAAAATAGGCACCCTAACAGCCATGTTCACAATCTTATTATAAATTTTTATGGAATTAATTTTTAGTTAATTGAAAGTTATGAGTTTATGGGTCTCTGGTGATATGTCTCTTTTAGCAGGACAAGAATAGCCTATGTAGCAATAGAAGAGAGTACATTAGTAAAGCCGAAGATGCCATTGCAAATGTGCTTGCAAAAGATTCCAGCGCATCTATAAAGGTTATTTCTTTTGATAGGAGTAGGGCTCACTTAGAAATTTATAGTTAGGAGTTCAGTCGTTAAGGAGAAAGTAAAATCTGTTCATAAAAAACCTTCCAGTATCGATAAAACAGTGGTTCCAATATTTGCTACAGAAAGGATACTCAATAATACAGCATCAACGGTAAAAACTAGTAGGTATGAAATAATTATCTTGTAACTATATCATATATTTGTCTTCAGGATCTGCTTATACTTTTTTTCAATTCTTTCCAACGTTCAATATTTGTTATTGTATTTTTAATTGGTAATTGTAGTGTACTTTGTAATAACTAAGATACTGCATAACCTTTTCATTTGCTTCATTTCTTATGCTATTTCATCGGTATTACTTCCAAAAGTATTTAATTTCATATAATTTAAGTTGCCCTGATGTAGATTTCTGATGAATTTCACTTTTTGTATGTTTGTATATGCAATTTAGTCAGTTTTTAGGATATATATTTTGTTAGATTTTCACAAAGATGCCCAGTTCAATACAAAAGGAGTCTCGAAACTGAGTGACAAAGAAATGGGTAGAAAGATATATAGTGAAAAATGAATAGGAAAAAGAAGCAAAGTTACAATCTTTATAAGCATAAAGTCTATATTCTCTATTTTTAATGTTCCACAAGAGTAAAAAGTACAGCCACACTTGACAATCTGATAGTTGGCTAGAGTATTCAATATTATCCTTATTATGATATTTCATGTGGGCCATTTTGTATGCACACAATTGGTTCATTTGTAAAGGCCTGACTAGAAATTGATAGCTTTGTCTCCCTTACTCCTCTTTACCTTCTTTACCTCTTACCGTTTCCTGTTATTCAAGTCTGTTTTTTCTCTTTCTTCATGTTTTTGTTGTTTGAAAAATTCAAGGTCTTTTGAAGTTTTGGTTTTCGAGATCGCATTTATGTTCTTGTTTATGACAACTTTGTGTTAGTTAAAAAAGACCTAGGAGAGAAATTGTGAAAACGAATGATTTGAGTAGTTGTTCTACAAAATACTTTCCAAGATTGGTTTGTGGATCTTTTTGAACTATTTTTTTATACTTTTGCTAGGAGATCAAACTAAATTCACTCTAATGACTATTGGTTAAATTGCAATTTTTATCACTGTATATTTTATTGTTTATTAATTTAGTTGGATGTTGAATTAGATTATCTTCAAGTCAAATTTTATTAGAACGGTTGTGTTTCTTTTTGAATATTTTTAATTTGCAGAAATTTTTTTTTCTCTTATAAGTGATCTTATGTGGCATTTGTATCTTATTGCATAGATGTATTTTATAAGTTGTACATCTGCTGGTTTAGAGCAGATACCATAGACATTACTTATTGTCATTCTCTTTAGTCTGACATAATTATTTCCATGATTCTCAGCCGTACAATCAAAGACTTGGCCACTTGAGATTCAAAGATCATCACAAGAATAGCAAAATTAGTGCAAGTTGTAATCTTGCTTAGCTGAAGAAACATCATGATCTTATATGTGCTCTCTATCTAATGGATAAAGAGTCTAAAGCGACTCATCTTCAAAAGGTATGGAACAACTTCTTACAGATTTAATGGAGACTATGAATATAGGAAGCACAATTTGAAAAAAGTATATTTTTGCACGTACTACAAATATTGAGTAGTAGTAACAAAATGTTTAAAAGGTTGTAGGATAAGGGTTGTACATACAGATTGCTTTGTTAATATAACATAGTACATATTCAATTAGGTTCCAAACTAACTTGGCGAGTTATGAATAAATTTGCAGAGTTTATACAAGAAGATCACATAGAAAGCCTACAATCTGATGCCCACAGATTTTCTACATTTGCTTATTATGTCCCAACAAATGAGGAGAATCACTTGACAATATGGGGAAATCCTACATTCATCATACTCACAAGGATCAGATATGTAAGAGAGGTAAATTAGTTTTATGACCTTTCGTCCATTGAGCCGAAATTTGCAAAATAACTTTTTGATGAGCTTCCACAAACTATGTTTATCTAGAGACTTCATACTAATCACTCACTGGTTTGTTTAGAAATGCTCTAGGTGTTTGCAATATTTGATCATGTTTGACTTTTTAAACCTCATTAGTCATCTTATGCATATCGAATTTTATATTGTGTTTGAGCTTAAATATATCACAGTTTGAAATGAGACATGTCATATTATTTTTAAGTCATAACCATTTGTTTATTATTGCTTTCTTATTTTCTTGATAAGAAACAAAACTTGTATTAATGAAAACATAATACAAATGAAGTGGATAAGAAATTGACTTGGAAAACAGGCACTTAGAAGTACAAACTACAACAACGGATTCCACTCCTTCACTAAATAAGAAAAAGTTGAAATCCTTTACATCATATAACCAAATAGCTACCCAGAACCTGACTCTGTCCCACACTACCTCCATCCCTTCTTCTACTCCTTTGAAAATCCGACGATTCTTTTCAAGCCACGGAGCCCAAAGATCTGCTAAAATGGCTATTTTCCATGAAAATCTTCCTCTTTAGTTAACAAGAAGACCTTGCCTAGCTCCTAACAAATCCTGACAAAATCTAGGAATCACCCAGTTCTTTCCAAACTCCTTCAACATATTGTACTAGAGTGTAATTGAAAACTCACAATGAAGAAATAGACGATGCAAGGATTCACTTTCTTTTTTGCATAAAACACACGAACCCGGAGATAAAGAATGGTAGGATCTTCTTTTTTGTAAGCCTTCATGCGTGTTTAACTTCTCCAAAGCTAATAACGAAGCAAAATCTTAATTTTAGAGGTTACTGGGGCTTTTCAGAAAATCTTAGCTAGAATAAAATCTACCGCATTGATCTAATTAGCTAAGCAAGAGAACACGAATTTGCATGAGAAGCATTCTGAAGAGTCATTAAACTAAATCGTCCAATCCTCAATCTCTGAACAAAGCTTAATTGAATCTAGACGGATAAAAAGATCCAGTAATTAAGGGATTTCTCTGTCATTCAAGTTTCTTAGGAAATGGAAATTCCAACTAGTAGAGTGACTTGAGTTTGGATCTGAATCCTCAACAAATTCTGAAACAACTCTGCCTTTAAGAGAGGAAAGTCTATACAAACTTGGGAATGCTGCTACCCATTTGTTATCTTCCACCTAGATATCCTCCCATAACCCGACTCTAGAGCTATTCGCAACTTTAAATCTCTCTAGCTGAAAGAAATCTCCAAAAAGAGAGGAGACAGCTTTCCAAGTGCTTCATAGAGTTGCCCTATTTGCCATTGCAACATTCCAAAAGTTTGAGTTAAGCCCATGCTTGCTCTTAATAACATTATTCCACAAGGAATTTGATTCTTTCGGGAACCTCTATAGTCACTTCATTAACAAGGCTTTGCTTCTAGCTAAAGCATTCCCGATACCCAGCCCTCCTTGCTTCTTAGGCTGACAAACCATATCTTAAGCCACCAAATGCTCCCCACCCAATTGGTAACTACCTTCCCAGAAGAAATATCGCATTAACTTCTCTATGGTGTTTGACACTTCGAGAGCTTTAAAGATAGACAAGTAATAATTTGGTATAGAAGACAACACTAATTGAATAAGAGTTAGTTTTTCACCCCTGGAGACGAAAGCTGTCTTCCACCGTCTAATCTTTTTGCAATTTTAGCAATCATTGGTTCCCAAAAATCTATCTTTCGAGGGTTTCCTCCCAATGGCAAGCCCAAATATATAATAAGCCAATTTCTCACATCGCAACCCGAGCTAGAAACCAGGGAGTGATTAACCTCTTCCTCAACATTAATCCCCAGTAATGTGCTTTTAGCTATATTAATTCGAAAACTAGATACTTTGCAGAAAACTTCCATCAGGTTAAGTAGATTCGAAAATTTTTCTCTATCGATGTCTAAGAAGAAAAGTGTGTCATCCGCAAATTGTAAATGTGAAACTTCCACTTTATCTCCTCTAACCAGAAAGCCTTTAACTACATTAGTAGTCTTGGCTTTATCAACTAGTCTCCCCAAAACATCGGCTACTAAAGTGAAGAGAAATAGAGATAGAGGATCACCTTGTCTTAACCCTCTGGAGCCTTTGAACTTTCCTCTTGGTCTTCTGTTAATGAAGATAGAAAAGGAGACTGAAGATAAACACCCCCGAATCCATTTCCTCTATTTAGGGTTGAATCCTTTCCTCTCTAAAACAAAATCTAGAAATTTCCACTCCACATAATCATAAGTTTTTTTAAAATCAATTTTAAAGACAAATCCTGACTTCCCCGACTTCCTATAGTCCTCCACAAGCTCATTAGCTATCAAAATAGTCTCCAAAGTCTATCTCCCTTCCAAAAATGCTCCTTGAGTCTCAGCTATAGTATTTTGAAGCACTTGTTTTAATCTTAGCAAAAGCACCTTACAAATAATTTTATACAAATTATCACCAGAATAATTGATCTGAACCACAAGATATGTTGGTGTTTGAGGAAGTCCAAGATACCAATGATTTGGCTGCATCATTGGTCTATACAAGTATACCACCGATGGAGCCTTGTTTGCTGTTAGAGCCACCATCTCAACACTACACTCTCTACAAGCTTGAACTGAAGGTAAAGTTTTTCTTTGAAGCCGATCATTTGAAATCAAGCCACTTTGGATTTATGAGCAATAATTGTCTACACCCGGTCAAGCTTGAGGACCATTGCAACAAAGACCCATTCGTAGTATTGTATACTACACATTATGGGCAACAACCGCTCTTTGATGAGTATTTACTTGAGTCAAGCCAAAGACGATAACTCAAGCGCTTCTTGGGAGGCATTTCTTTCAAGTGTTTACTTTTTCATGTTCGCGTATCATTTTTTCTTTGTTTGTGTTTTGTGTAATCCAAGGAGTTGGTGCCATTTCAAGGAGATCAAACTTCATGGGTATATGCCAACGAGAGGAGTATCCCTAAACTCATTCTTTTATTCTTTAATTTTCTAATATTTTCCATGCTAAGTTTGGGGGAGGGTATAAACCTTGTTGGATTGTGCTTGTGTGTTTGTTTGTTGTTGTTTGTTTATTTTCCTTGTTGTGTGATTGTGCGTTTGAATAAGTAGAGGTATTTTGTACTTTCTTTGGTAATTACCTAGTTTCAACGATAAGAACCTTGAGTGAATTGGTGCATAACTTGTTAAAAAATATGGGTATTGGTTTAGTCTTATGGATAATTCTTATGTTAGTTCCATTTTGATTGTCAAAGTTTATATTTGAGCACAATGCATTTATCTTTGATTTGTGGGTAAATCTAGAGAATGTTTATGTGAACATGACATTTTGATAATCTCACAAGTTTTAAAATTTGCTTGATAATCTATTGAGGCGAAATCCTAGATAGAATTTCATCAAGGAAGTGATTAAGGCAATCTTTTGATCATTTGAGCCTTTCAAGCTTACTATGATACATTTTATCCCTAGTACACCTATTTTGAGCCTTGTAAAGCATTTTCTTATTCAACCATATACACATTAGCCTAGCCTAAAATAATATCATTCAACCTTTACCCCTTTAGTATATTGATTGTTTTATTGAATTATTTTGAGCTATGCTATGTTAAGGGAGGATGAGTGGAGTGAAATTGAAAAAAAAAAATGTTACACACTTATTCATGAAAGAAATAAACAAGTTTAGGGGTGTACAACTCAAAGAAAAAATGAAATAAATGTTAGCCATGTGTTGATGGAAGAAAAAGAAATTTTAATTTTATTAGCGTGTGAAAGAATAGCTCTACATGAGTCCTAGAGTTAATGTGCTTAAGGATGATTTGAGCTTACTTTATCCAAAACATCATATCTTCACCTAAGCCCATATTACAAGCTTAATGAAGACCTTTTGATCCTTGGTGTTGTGTTAATCTACATTAGTAGATATGGATTTGAAAAGCAAACGTATGGAACTTGATTATTTCCTTTGAGATTTTGTGCTCTATATATGTTTGCATAAACTTATCCAAATTTCACACAATGATAGGAGAAAGGTATTTACACATAAACACGCATGAAATTTCACACAAACTTATGGATCTTGATTATTTCCTTTGAGATTTTGTGCTCTATATATATTTGCATAAACTTATCCGAATTTCACACAATGATTGGAGAAAGGCATTTACACATACACACACATGAAATTCGACCTGAGATGGGATGTTCTCTTGAGTTATTCTTAATACCTAGCCAATATTTACATTTTTCTTTAAGTTACGTTATTATATAAGTATTGAGGGAGTTACTGAAGGGCATAATAGTTGATTATGTTATTAACCTTAATAGGCTTTATATCAGCAACTTGAGCTATATTAATAAAATAGTCTCAGAGACAATCCCTGATTTGAATTAGCTAAACAAGAAATTGGAGAATATGGTTAAAACTGTTAACATCTACAACTTTTCTTTAGGGAAAAGGCCATGAGTATTCTTGATGATGTCAACATTGATATTGGTTATTTTGGATACGTTGAGGAAGATTTTCTAAAACTAAAATCCAAAATAATTTGAAATCAAAATAGTATAGATAATATCATCAATATGAAGGACATTTCTGACCGTATGGCAGAAAAGATTGATACTATGGATGAACTGCAAGATGATGGCTATGATAGAGTAATTCTGAAAACACTAGAGCAACAACACAAGAAAAGGAAGGACAAAAATAAGGGGTCACCTTCTCATGTGTCCAAAAGGAAAAAGGAAGGTAGTGTACTTTTCTTGGAAATATGTTATTTGTCAGATTCTATTGATTCTTAGATTATAGATTCTGGAGCAACTAAACATGTTTGTGATTCCTTGCAGGATTTTAGGAAGAAAAGGAGCATCGGCGAAGGAAATCCTAACCTTTGGCTTGGAACAGGAGCTTCAATGTCTGCAGCGGCAATAAGAGATGTCAAAATTAATTTTGAACATTCTAGATTTTTTGTTTTAAAGGATTGTTATTAGATTATCAATTTTAAAGGAAATTTGATTTCTGTTGGATGCTTAAAAAGAAAAGGTTATAATATTTCATTAGATGATCCTATTTCTATAAGCATTAATAATAAAATTATTTGTTATAGTTGGAAATCTAACATTCTTTATTTTGTATAGCCAAAATTTTGCTCATTAAACAACACTTGAAGGATAGGTGATGAAAGAGCAACTAAGAAATTGAAGAATTCAGAAAAGGATACCTATCTATGGCACCTTCATTTATGCTGTATCAATCTGAATAGGATCCAAAGGCTCGAGCCATTACCAACCTGCGAATCTTTTCTAGAAGGAAAAATGACTAAACGTCCATTTTCTGCAAAAAGTAATATAGCTATAGAATGCCTGGAATTGGTGCATACTGATGTATGTGGTCCAATTAATATACAGGCAAGAAGAGGTTATGAATATTTTATTACATTCTCAGATGACTTATCTAGGTATGGCTACGTATATTCGATGCATAGAAAGTCTAAATCTTTTGATTTGTTTGAAGAATTCAAATTTGAGGCTGAAAGACAATTAGGAAAGCCACTTAAATCACTACGATCAGATCGTGGTGGTGAATATCTTTCAGTAGAATTCATAGATTTC
Organism: Trema orientale; assembly: GCA_002914845.1. NCBI lineage: Eukaryota > Viridiplantae > Streptophyta > Magnoliopsida > Rosales > Cannabaceae > Trema > Trema orientale. The sequence continues at coordinate 55,809 of JXTC01000571.1, read as the reverse complement.
TTAGCAGATCATGGAATCATTTTTCAACTCACAGTATTTAACTCATTACAGCAGAATGGTGGTACTGAAAGGAGAAATAGAACCTTATTAAATATGATTTGTTCCATGATTAGCTACTCATCTTCACCAACCTTGTTTTGGGGATATAGAATAGAGACTGCAATATATATTTTAAACAATGTTCTATCTAAGTCTGTTCCTAAGATACGACATGAGCTATGGACTGGTCGCAAATATAATTTGTGTCATCTTCGAATATGGGGATATCCTACTCATATATTAAAGAAATAGGCAAGCAAAATGGAATCGCGTTCTGAGGCTTACATTTTTGTAGGTTATCTCAAAACTACAAGAGATGGTTTCTTTTATAGTCTGACTGATATTAAAGTATTTGTTAGTACAAATACAGCCTTCTTATAAAGGGACTATATGAAGAATTACAAGCCTAAGAGCAAAGTAATTATTGAAGAAATCACTGGGGAGATATCAACTATAAATGTTCCAAATGTTGGAATGCCTGTGATTGATGAGATGATGTCATTTAGGAGAACTACGAGTACTCCAATGCAAAGGATAGTTTTACAATAATAAGTTCCGCATGGGACTCAAGCTGCAAACCCACCAATTCTATAGCAAGCACCACCTATTGGTGGACTACTTCCTACAGAACAAAATGTTCAGCCCATAGTACAAAAACAACCAGCCACTAAAATACCACAGAATCCTCCATAGCCTGGTTGTAGTAGGAGGATTGTAAGATAACCCGAAAGATGGCAAGGTGAATTCTTCCAGACTATCTATGAAAGTTTAGAAGTGGATAGCATGACCTATGACGAAGCTATGAAAGATGTTGATGCCAACTCATAGCAAAAGGCCATGAAATCTTAGATATTTCATGTACTCTAATCATGTCTGGAAACTTGTGGATCTATCCAAAGGAGTACCCATATGGTGCAAATGGGTCTATAAGAGAAAAAGAAGAATAGACGGGATGATTGAGACCTTCAAAGCAAGGCTTGTAGCAAAGGATTATACCCAGAAAGAAGGAATCAATTATGAGGAAACCTTCTCTTCTGTTGCTATGATAAAGTCTATTCTTAACGAATGGAAATCTTAACAAATGAAAATCTCATAATATAGCCATCTATTATGAGATTTGGCAAATGGATGTGAAGATTATATTTCTGAATGGAAATCTTGATGAATGCATCTATATGGTACAACCAGACGGTTTTGGTAGAAAAAGGCCATAAGAAAAAAGTATCTCTCTTGCAAAGGTCCATTTATGGACTAAATCAAGCATCTAGATTGTGGAATATAAGATTTAATCAAGCTATTAAATCTTATGATATGATCAAGTTGTAGACGAGCCTTCTGACTACGATAGAAAGTGGCGAATCGGTATTTCTGGTACTTTATATAGCAAACATTTTATTCATTAGAAATGATGTAGGTGCAATGACAACTACTAAAGTATGGCTTGCAAAGTAATTTGATATGAAGGACCTTAGTGAGGTAAGCTATGTACTAAGAATCTAAATTATTCGTGATAAGAAGAACAACTCCATTTCTTTATCACAAGCTTCTTATATAGATAAAATCTTGGCTAGATTTAATATGAAAAACCCCAAAAAAGGGTTTTTGTCCTTTTGAAATGGAGTTAAACTGTCAAAAGAGTAGTCTCCTAAGAATGCAAAAGAGATAGAAAATATGAAGCTGTATGCTTCGGTAGTGAGAAGTCTCATGTATGCTATGTTATGCACTAGACCTGACATATGCTTTATAGTGGGAGTTGTTAATAGATTCTAATCAAACCTAGGACCAAAACATTGGGTAGCAGTAATGAGAAAGATAGTTACCTCCAAATCAAGTATCTTTCGAACTCAAATGGTTAGGTATTTTCAAGCGTTTTAGTTGGTTTGATGTGTTTTAATTTTATTTTGTAGTTCTTATGAATATAGAAGAATCAGGATAAATTTGTGCCAAAAATGTGTATTTTAAAGCATTTGAATTGAAATTGAGTCTGATACGAACAAAATGCAAAGAAAATAAGGTAAATCAGAGCTTAAACAGAGAAATGGCGCACCCGGGAAGCAACATAGTATAGTAGGTACAACAGGTCATGCCCTCAGGCCTCTTAGGAGGCGCCCTGATGCCTCTAGGTAGAAAAGGGTGCGTAGTTGTGCCCCTGTGCCTCCCCTACTACCCGAAGGTGCCCCTGCACCCCTGGGAGATGCGGTTGTGCCCCTGACGTATCCTGGACACATTATTGAGCTCTTTTAATGAGTTTCAACAGCCCAGATTACTATTTTTTTATAATCCAATGATGGAGACTCATCTATCCTTAAGTGATACTTGAAATTGACATAGAATGAAGCTTAAAAGAGGGATAGAGGCACAAATTTCAGGGGTAGAGAATTGGAGAGAAATACACCAAATTCCTAGAGAGAAAAACTTAGAGTTGGAGATTTCTTGAAAAATTCTTGCGAGAGATTCTTAAAGATTTGAAGACTTAAAACTCATCTCCACAAGAGTTTTTCTTTTTCTTTCTTTCACCCTAATCTCTTAGAAATTTGTATTGAACTTTTTTACGAACATGCTTGGATTTATGAATTTCTTGTTGAAATTAGCCATGAATTTTACTATGTTTGGTTATAATTTTTATGCTCTAGTTTGATTTATCTTTTTTACACTTTGTTTTGATTATCTCGTTTATTGTTGATCTATTTTCCATTTATAATTCATTTCTGCTTCTCTTTACTCAATACTTCTATTTTATTTGGCCAATTAAATAGTTGATTTTAGGATGTGATTCTGATGCTTAGGAGAGATTAAATTCATAATCCCAAATTGAGAGGCATAGTTTAGGTAGTTGTAAACCGGAAGGAGATTAATTTGTAGATAATCAACTTGATAGTTTTAGGTTGTTTGTGTTATTGTGAGACTAGGAGGTGAGCAATACTTTAACTTCTATTTGGGGGCTTAAACTTAATGAACAAATAATTAATCGGGATAAATAGGGATATGAACTTAGGTTAGCTAGGTGTATTATCTCATTTGACGCTCGAGAGAGGAAATAAGATTAGATTAGGTCTCTTGATTAGTGAGTTGAGTAGAATTAATTCTGTAATTACTTAATTTAACGAACTTAAGAGTAATTAGGTGTAATTAGTTCCTAGTACATTCGTGCATAGTATTATCCATATTTTATTTACACTTTATTTTTTTTATCTTTGTTTTATTTGTTTACTTTCATATTCATTTAGATTTTATTCCTAAATAAAGTCGAGTTGCGATAATTCTAGTACTTAGCGATAGTTTGACATCCAGTCTCTATGAATCTACCCTTCTTGCCACTATATTAGCTAATTTTGATTTTTATTATGACACGCTATGTTAGTTTATAGGAGGAGAATATTATAAATTGTAAATTTGATTTTGGGCGTTTATTTGCCACAACTAAATGTTCCATTATCAGGTAGTCAAGTATATTCTAAAATATCTTCGGAAAACTAGAAACTATATGCTTATGTATTCTGGAGAAGACCTTACTCCTATTGGGTACATAGATTCTGATTTCCAATCAGATTCTAACTTTAGAAAGTCAACTTCTGGTTCTGTTTTTAATCTTGATGGAGGAGTTATTATTTGGAAGAGTATAAAGCAAATTTGTATTGCTGACTCTACCATAGAAGCTGAATATGTAGGTACTTGTGAGGCTGCTAAGGAATCTGTTTGGCTACAGAAATTTTTAATGGATTTACAAGTAGTTCCTGCTGCTAGTTAATCATTGACTTTATACTATGACAGTAGTGGAGCACTTACCAACTCGAAGGACCCTAGAAGCCATGAAAGAGAGAAGTACATTGAGAGAAAGTATCATCTCATTCGAGATATAGTTGATCGAGGAGGAGTGACTTTGTGCAAGATCGCGTCGGAAGATAATCTAGCTGATCCATTGATTAAAACACTGCCTGGCAAGAGCCTTTAGGTCACCTTATAGGTTTAGGGATGCAAAAGATATAATAAATTACTTTTTATGTAAGTGAGAGATTATTAGGATTATGACCAAAAAGTATTTATTTATGCATATTCATTGAATATATTGGATATTTAATAAAGTAATATATTATGCATAGTATTTGTGATAATGTTTTAATTATTGGTACAATAGTAAATGTCAGAAAAGTTCCGTAATTTATTCATTAGAGACATATTTTAATAAAGTTGTTTAATAAAATTAAGATATATTTTCTCTAATTAAATCAAATAAGTTTGTTTACAACTAATAAAAGAAGTTGGACACTTCTCTTGAATTGTGATGTAAGACTTTTTGCATTTATAGTGTGTCTTAATCTATATTGGTGTGACCATGTGTAAAAGGCCTTAGTATGTAAATATTGAATAAGGACCACGTGAAATATGTTCTTATAATAAGTGTCGTTGACAAGAACATATTCTCACAAACTTGATTAACGTATGTCTTTCTTAATCCTGAAATACGTGATGAACCCGTATTTATAACTTATATTATTTAAGATGTTAAAAGGTACGGATTAAGAAATTGACAATCTAGACCCTTGCATTATGGTAATGCGTTATTATGGGCACATGGAACATATGCTTATAGATATGGAATCTACAAATCTATTATATAGATAAGTGAATACCACCTTAAGGAACTATAGGAGCTTAGATAATTTAAACTTTAGCTAAGTAATTAATAAAATTAGATATTTTATTAATTGAAGATTTTCCGTAAGTCTTGTCATCCATTAGATATAGTCTTGTAATAAGGAATTGAAAGATATAATTGGAGGGGCAAAACAGTAATTTTACTTAGCTTCAATTATCGTTATTCATGTAGAAATATACATATAAATGTTAATTATTTAATGGACATAATTTTAATTATAAAGTATCTTTTGATATTTATTTAATTCAAGAGTGCATTTTGAACTTTTAATGGAATAAGTCCATAACCAATAGTACAAGCCCAATTTATTAAGAGTTAATTGTAACTGGGCCCTTGTCTATTCGAGCTTGAATTAAGTAGGTTCATTCGGGTCCCCAGCCTACATCAATATCTTGGGCTGCATGAGATCAATTGGGCTCAAACAGTTTTCTGGGAAATTACAAAAAAAAAAAAAGAAAGAAAAAGATCGGACTAGTGAGTGGGCCATTAGGGCCCACCGCACTGCTAATTTAGAGGTGTTTTTCGACCAGCCTATGGCCCCTAGTACTGGCCGAAATTCTCCCCTCCCTCCCTCCTTGTTATGTTGAATATTCAGTTTTTAACTGAAACATTAGTTTGCCAGTTGCTTTAGAAAACTAAGAGAAAAGTAAGAGAGAAATTCTTGAAGCCCCTATTGGAGGCCATTGGAGTTCTTAGATTCTCACTTTAAAGTTGATCAAGATCGAGGTGCTACACAGTTACAAGCTTGGTGCTTAGGAATAAAGACTCATTGGTTGAGGTACACAATCTTTTGTATGTGTTTAAACCATAACAAAGATCCTAAAAGGTTTTATGAAAAACTATAGACCGGAAAAAATTTTATTTTTTATACTTCCACTCATCTTTGATTTTGTCACGTTTTTCATAAATTATAACCATCAAATAAAAGATAATTATTTCTAATTATAGAAATCCTATTTCTATAACTATACTTAGAAAAATTTAATTGCAATATTCTATATTAGGAAATAATTAAAACTCTTTTAATTAATCCTAATTAATTAAAAAATTATAACTCATATAACGTTTCCATATCTATCTAGATTTAATTATAATAGAATTTTAATCATAATTAAACTCTAATCATATGTTAGAATTATTTTTGTTATAAAAAGATATAACTTTCTAATTAATTAATCATATTAATTAATTTTCTAATTAATCTCATTAATTAGTTGTCTAATTAATCTTATTAATTAGTGGAGTTACTAATCTAAATAGGAAACTCTAACTTATATTCTAATTCTATAATTAGAATAGCTACTAGATAAATAGTTATTACAATTAACTATAGAATTTTAAGCTAATTTAAATTCTCTCCTTTTCTATAATCTAATTAATATCATTAATTAGATAGGAGATGAGATGAGATAGGAGATCTTATCTATTTTATAAATAGTAGATATCCTATTCAAATTCAAATTAATTGCTAGATAATATCCTAATTATCTAATTAATTCAAATATGCTAAATATCCAATAGTAAATCAAATTTGAAATAAGATAGGTTTAAATTTGGAAAACTATCCTAATTTAATTGGATAGTTACCTAATTCAAAAATTTGAATTCAAATTAAATAATTATTTAATTAATTAAAAATAATTAATTTAGAAATTAGTGATAGTAGTAGAAACGCCACCACCATCGGCTTTCGGGTCGTCACCACCTGAGAAAGGTGGCAAAAAATAGAGCAAACTGCAGGTACAGGGCTCGGGGCCACCTGGCTATAGCGCACAGCAAATTCGTGCATGCCAAGTGTGCTAGCCACACACTGGCTCCACCCGGGTCATTCTGGCTGTGAGCTGGCTATGCACGGGCATTCGTTGCACCGTAGAGGCCACATGCTAGATGGGCACAGGCACTGCATAGGCCACACACAGCCACGCTGGCAGCACACAAAATACGCGTAGGCCACGCTGGCAACCAAAAGAAAAAAAAAAATTTATTGCTAGAAAAATTTTAAAACAAGAACAAAAAAGTCTGGAAAAAGTTCAGATTTTCAAACTCATTGAAACATGTTCATGAATCTATCAACCATAAATTTATTAATACCTAAACCTAATTTTGCTAGAATCACAAATGCAAAAGTCAATAGTTTCATGCAATCAAATATCATTCATCAGCATGAATTATTTAACTATCATAAACGAAAATTACTCAAACTCAATTATACAACCTAGATCATACAATTCTAAATCAATCTTATGCTATACATATAAACCTACACTCTGAGACCAATTGCTGGAACTGACCTAACACCTAGGAAAAACTATACATGCATGGATTTAATGAAAAATACATGAATACTTCATGAACGCATCAGAAAAATTAGCAGATTTAAGTTCTAAAATTTTTCATAAAAATAATTTTTATAGCCATAAAACATGATATATCAAACACAAGATCATATATAACATAAATCAGATCTAGATGCATAAACTTTAGAGATTATATTTGGGGTTTACCTCTTGTAGCGTTATCAACTTTAAATCTTCTTGTCTATTCTCCGGCTCTTGGAAGATGAGACGAGTAGGCACCAAGTTGAATCCTTCATTGGAGAACGATCAAGAATACCTTCTTGATTTTCTAGAATGTCGGGACTTGAGATAAGACTTAGAGGTTGTAAGAAACTTTTTCTCCCTCACTGTTACTAAGCTATATGTGTAACTCTCTCTCTTTCTTTGCCTTGTGTGTGTGACACTAGTCTTAGGGCTGAGCAGTTTTTTCTCTCATATATCTTATATATGGAGCCTAAAGTGCTAATCTTAGTCCTATTAGAATTAGGCTTGTTCTCTAATTTGGGCTTTAGGTATATTTTTATAAATATGTCTAACCCATATAACTTATTTATAAAAGTATCAACTTCAGGGTAGAATCATTATTTTACACAGTTTCATGAAACTAATTTCACGAATACCACCAAGTCATGAGCTTTACTGTGCTAGACAATGGACCTAATAGATCCAAATAACCTAAGTTCTAACAGTAACATAAATACATAATAACTCATATTATGATATTTATCTAATTACTATTAGTAAAAGGGACACTCCACTAAAAGCCCAATGCTGCACTCTTAGATTAAATATCATGTCTTTTATAGAGATTTAATCAACTACTCTTGACCAACTGATCCACCTAGTATATTCTATATAGTTGGTGTTGGGAATATGCCCTAGAAAGTACTTTCTTTGTTTGGCATTTTAAACAATGTTTATTGGATATAAGTGTTATCTATTTGCTGTCAATGAATTCCATATTATGTCCCAATTATATACATGTTATGTTTATGTTTTCTATTATGCAAACGTCTAAAAGTTTCCATGACTAATAATGAGTAATAAAGAATTGATCGTGTGAAGTGTTCACATGTGGGAG
>JXTC01000571.1:19955-46745 GCA_002914845.1 Trema orientale | reverse complement strand
CCTGTTTATTTTGTTTTGTAAAATTTCAAGAAAAATTTTAAAATACCAATTCCGCTGCGTTCTTGATTTGTTTACAAAACTGCGGAAATCATTTTCGGTAAAATCGCTTTTCGGAAATTTAGTTTCCGGAATTTCCAGCAGTTAGATAGGTGAAATTCCCACAATACCCCTCCAAAACATATATACATCTAAGTTACCATCTTTCTATCAAGGAATAATGTTTTCTATAATCTTGTTCTCAATGGACATTTAGACAAAATTATCAATCATTCATAAAGTGAATATTAAGATCTAAGATTTAATTATTTTAGGAATCTTGGAAGACCTTAAAGTGGCATTAATGTATAGTATCCTTAACTATTTAGTGTTCTCGTCAATTCATAAACTGTAATATCCAATATGCCAGAGTTCACCTCGAGCTTCACAGAGGCTAGTCTTTTAACTAATCAACAGGTTACAACTCATGAAAGCAAGTCTAACCAAATACTAAAAGTATGATCGACATGCTTAGAGCTAGTTTGTGGTAATATTAGGAATTGAGGTATGGCACTCCAATTCTTTATATTACATGGTCCAGTTTGACATACATAATTTATTTATATTGTACTAGTGTTTATATCCGAAGTCAAGACACTTCAGTAATTTGAGACACATCATTCTCGTTAAGATAGGCAAACATTACAACCTATAGTAAATAAAGTATTCCATCTTTATTTACAGATTGTGAACTAGTTAATTTAGACTTAGATAAATAAACAAGTCTCCCTATAATTAACACTTAATCATGTTTATTTCTTTATATACAAATAAAGTCATGAAATCTATCTCAGATAAATAAACTATTCAACTGAGACAGTTTAATCTAACAAATGTCATAATTGTATATAAGAGAAAGTTGTTACACTAAAAAGGTAAAATTAGAAATATGCCTTTAAGGAAAAATATCCTAATAATCTCCCACTTGTCCAAAAACCAGTTACTCAAACTAACTTTCTAAAAGCCAAAAATGTTCCAAATGATCAATAATTTAATAAAACTAAAAACTAAGTATTCAACTAACAATTTATAATAATAAAGAACTAAGAAAAGTAATGAAGTTCATAAACTCTCTCTTCTTCATGTTCTTGACGAGCTTTTCTCTCATCCTCTAGAAAATCTCCACTTCTGCAGATGAAGGTAGTATTAGTAGATTACCTAAAAAGAAGGTAGCTCTTATCTTCCTTTGGGTAGCCAAGCGGAAAACATTCTTCTGAATTCTTGTCAACTTCGTCTCTCTCCTTCTTGTACGGGTGTACTTCAAAACCCCATACTTTTAGATGCTCTAATCGCTCTACATAGTCCATCCACATCTTAAAAGGTGTCAAGGCAACTTTATTTGATCAAGTGAAGTTCAGGACATATGATGTTGTCTTCAAAACATAATCCCAGTGTCTTTTTGACAGCAACGACTCTTTGTACATCAGCTCTATGGTATGTTTGAGTCTGATGTTGTACCTCTTAGTAACTCTTATACGACTATGCTCATAGATAGTTGCATGCTCATAAGGGATAGTAAGAACAACTAGTGCTGACCTCAACAGGCCACATAGAGAATCCATATCTTTATGTTCAACTTCAATATTGAACTTCTTGACCTTGACATCATGTTGCATTTGCACCTTTCTGTCAGATTCTTAGAAAGCTTCTAAGACTTCTTCGTATCTCTTCAAATGATATACTTATCCGAAGTCAGAATATTCATCAACAAAAGTGATGAATAAGTTATGTATGTTGTAAGAAACAACATCCATTGGTCCAAAAATGTTACACATAAAAACAACAATATTGGATACCTTGTATTACTAAGCTAGTGACTAAAATAAGGAGTGAAACTTTCAAGACACAAAAACAAAGACATAATAAATTTTCATATCATTCAAACAAATGAAAATAATGCAGCTCCGTACATTAAGAACCACAAATAATTACACCAATAAGAGAGTTTCAGTTCAAAACCAAATTACACCAATTTTGTTGCTCAATCAGCAAGTTTCACGTATACCACTTGATCCTAAGCTCTGTCATGATAACACTGAAATATCTCCTATAAACAAAAAGGGCTTCAGTCAAATACTTGAATTTCCAAACAAATAAAGTATGAACAGTTAAATCACTTAATTTCTAGACAAATCAAGTTTATAGTTGAAATATCGAACAACGCAAAAAACATGACATTTTCTTTTTATCATAACCCAATAAAACAAATATTTGTTATAAACCACAAAGTTAGTCGTATTTCTACTCATACATTTTCTAAGAGCCCAAACAAATTCAAAACATGAAGAAAGACCCACAATCTAGTAACACTAGGATCACAAACGATATAAATACCAATAAAAATGCTAGAAAACCATAGTCACGGTGGATAGAAAATTAAGCATAAATTAAAAGAAAAAAAGAACTAAAAATAAAAGAAAAGAGATATTGGGAAGTTTAATTGTGATGAAAAACTTAGGATATTCCCAGTTCTACAACATAAGTAATTTGATCCAGAATTTGAGGGAGGGTGACGAAGACTAAGCAAGAGAGAAAGAGAAAGACCTGCAATAGTAAACAATGTTGTTTCCCATGCTTTGCCGAGAGAGATGCTTTCAATGGAGATCTGAGACCGAGAGAGGGAGCCAACTTGTACGACTCCATAGCCGAGTCCTCCTTGGCTTGCTCGTCGTCGACAAATCCTCTCGACTCGCGATCTCTGAAAATGGCAATCCTGCCACACTCTTCATAAGCTCTCTTTGAGGGCTTGCTCCAATTCAGTCTCATGAATCTGCCATCTTTTTCTGAGTTTTTAATTTCAAATCCCATTAAATTGCAAAAGGTGGCAATTTCCTACAAATGACCGTATGAAAACTATCAAAACCACCGTACTGTATATTCGAAACTTTTTTAAAAAGGCATTGTTACCCCTAATTTTCTCTTGAAACCATATTATTTGCCCCCCAACTAGCAAAGCTTAGTCTTGGATTAAAAGACTAAACTCGAAGACACTATAAACAACATCTCGTAGAACTGTTGCAAGTGTTACTCATTCATTGCACATTCCAACATAGGTAACTCATTGAACCTAGAGGTTCCGCTTGGCACAACTCGCCGATTACACAGTCGAGACATCGATATCCCCTTCAGCCTCCCCACATGAGTCCACAGTAGCATGCATGCAAAGGCTCATGCACACCTGGGAAAGCGTTAGATCGGGTCTTACATAGAGACATCGCATAATGCTCTTATGAGCCAACTTGGAACTGAAGCCAAGAAATTTCTTTGTTCGGTTTTTCTTCTTTCTAACTTGCTGCACCCGCTTCCATTTTCTGCCCTTCAGACCACTTTTGATAGCTAGCCCAAGGTGAGCCTAAAAGACTCCAATTTTGACTTTCATCTACCAACTCAGCATCTTCCTGAATCAGATCACATTCCGTTGACACTTTCCCAATCAAAAGCCAAGATCCATTTGTGACGCATCTTTCTCATCGAGTATAAAATTTTCACCAAGTCTAAAATTCTCGTCTAGATTCATGATGCAGCACTCGACAGGCCAGTCACACTACCAACTCTCACACCTGTCCAGAAAGCGACGCAAACTCTCAATAAGATGATAACATATTTCCAAGCCCTACGTTTCCTAGAGAGAGAAGTGTAAAATAGATACTATGTGAGTGTGAACCTACACTGAAGATTATTAGTGGTAGAAGAAACACATGTTATCTATCACAACAAACATTAAGCCTTATAGGCCATGTGTCTTTTTCAGTTTCATAAAATTATTTCAACATTTTTCTAATGGCTAGTGAATTTACTTTCAACTTCAAAAATAAATAAGGAAAAAAAAAGAGTCCCACAAATGTGGATTGGTGTTTATTTAAAATAAATATAAAAAAAAAACAGTAATCTTTATATATGACAATATAAGGCTAAATACCCAGTGTTTTTTTTTTTTTTTTTTTTGAGAGAAGGCTAAATACCTATTTTGTCCTTAGACTATTGTTTAAAAAAATCTTTCGTTTTTAAACATCAATATTTTTTTTCCTTCAATTTTGGTGATAAACTTTAAGTTGAACATCCCATAGTCAATTTCAACATTTAGGCACTTGGATACAATTTTCAATTTTTTGTTTATAAAAATTGAAAACAAAAACAAAAGCTTTGTTTACATTTTTGAATTTTAAAAATGAAAACCTTGCTAGTAACACATCAAACCTTTTTTGATTTTTAAAAACAAAAAACATAAACGCGTTTGGTAAATGTAAAAATTAATTAGAAAAATACCATATTTGAAAACTTATTTGAAAAATATCACTTCTAAAATTTATTTAGAAAAATATCACTTTGAAAAGTTTATTTACAAAATGACAGCTCAAAAAATTTTGTTTAGAAAAATACGCTTTTTGGTTTTTACTTCTAAAATTTTCACTTACAATTTTTTGAAACAGAAAACAAAAACAATGTTACCAAGCATGTTTTTCAAAAAAATTTGTAAATATTTGTTTATTACGGCTAGGATCTTGGATTTTAGAGCGGAAAAAAAATAAATTCTTATTAATTATATTTTCTTTTGTTTGGACTTTATCAAAAATTGAATGAAAAAATTTTATAGAAACTCTATAATTGACATTTTCAGTAAATTTAGAGAATTTAGATTATAATGAAAAGATTATGAGAGAAAAAGTTTCAGAAACTAAATTTTATAAAATTTTAAGAAAATATTTTCCCTCTCTTTTTCTTTAAACTTTTCCCTTACAGTTTTTTTCCCTACTAAAATCCAAGTTCCAACCATAACCTAAACAAAAAATAGAAAGTAAAAGTATATCCAAGCAGACCCTTAATGTGCTAAATATTTTATAGGGAAAGAAAAAATCTTTCCAAGTCACATTCCATTCAATGGATTTTTAACATAATAAGACTTCATGGACTAAAGGTAAACAATTACAAAAATTTAAGGATCCAAACATAGAAACTTTACAATCTAAGGACAAAAATAAGACTTAACAATAGTTGTATGGACCAGTTAAGGAATGATAATAAAATAACAAAAATTACTTTCATAATAATAATAGCAATAACAACAACAACAACAATAAAAGGGGAGCATGATTGAGGTGGTAACACTTATTTTCAGTTTGTAAAAGTTTAACACAATTTATTATTCACCTCATTAATCCTAATCCCTCATATTTGAATGAATAAATTTCCATTCATTTTAACATCGATTGCATGCAATTAGTAAAAGCCCGCTCGTCTTCCACACACAAATGATGAGTTGAAGTTGGAACCACGGCAACAAAAGGAAAGAAATATTCTTTTTTATTCTCAGATATCAATGAACAAGTAGATTAAGATTATGACAACGGTTAGCAATCAAGAAGCGACATTATACCCAAGGGAAAAATACAAAAACCTCTGCTAGACTAGACATTAGTTTCAAAATCGCATTTCAAAAATTACAAAAATAACTCCTATAATTTGCAAAACCTTTAAAAGTCACCTTTTTGACAAATCTTATTGACTAATAGAGGATAAAATCAACAAGGGTTTTCTGTGATTTAGCATATCATTAAGCATACTAGTTTTGCGACTTCTGCAAACGCAAAGAAGAAGAGCAAGAAAAGGACTAAACCAAAGGGGGTTTGCATTTTAGCCATGCAGCAATGGTGGCCTGAAAAATTATCCTCCAAAAAAAAAAAAAACACTGGACTTCGTCGTCCGACAGAGTGATCAACTCAAATTTTGGATTCCTGGACGGTTTGACAGCTAACAGTAGCTGTGAACACCACCGTGCCAGTACTCTCAAACATATCAACAATGTGACACGGAAATAACAATATTGTCACCCATAAAGTACAGGGTTGAACAAACCTGCACTGCTCAAATTTTTCAGTCAAATTTGAATTTCATTAAGATTTCAGGACAGACAAGATTGGCTTCTGTACACAAACAATTACCTTTTACTTAGCAAGAATAGACAACAATGTAACGGGATCAAAAGGGTTATTGACCCAACATTGTATTTACTGTACCAAACTTAAGAAGGAATCCAGAGAATCATTGATGTCATATTCAAAATGTTGAAGAGGGGTTTTGCTAACTGTACTCGCAGTAGACACTGACACTGTACTCACCTTTCCTTCACGGCCAAAATGCTGACCTGGAGTCCTGAATCCACTTCTGTAACAAAAAAGCACATCAATTACCGAACAACCTGGACTTATCACCCAACAAAGTGATCAGCAAGAGTTAGGCAATTGCAGGATACCCAAACATAATCGGATAACCAGGGGAAAGCCAACAGAGATGTTGAGGAAAACTGCAGAAAAAAATTTAAAAATCGAGATGTGCCGCAGACTTTCTGGAACAAAAAGACGGTGATCCTACAGAACAGCACTTGCGTTGTCAAGTCAAACATCAAATCCTGGCATTGCGAACTGACTTGCAAAAGATTCAACCTGGAGCCGGAGATCCACAATGTCCTTGTTGCTCTCCAGAGCCTTCAGGAAATGCCTTGGAAACTTCCCATGCTCTCTCTGCATTGCACTAGCAATATGTGCAGCTTTATGGAGAAACTCCGCTACTGTCTCAAAATCAGACTCCAGACAACCTCTTGATGTCATAGCAGGGGTACCTAAGGAGATTACAGAAAAGGTAATAATAGTATAAACCCTACCCAAATATAAAACATGAACCTGTATCTATAAGCCATAGAGTGATTATATAATCAGAGGACAGTACAAGATGTCCATCAGAAACCAAAAAAGAAAACATAAAAAAAAAAAAAAAACCCACCCAAACTTGTAATTCTTGATATACGATATCACTTACCGATCCTTACTCCACCAGGAGAAATAGTTCCATTGTCACTAGATATTGTGATCTTATTGAGAGTCATGTGACACATTTCACAGACCTTTTCATAGGTCTTACCTACAAAAGAATTTGAAGAAATGGAATCGAAGTTATAGTCACGCACAGAGGCATGAAACGGAGAAAGAAATCAGAGAGAAATAAAGAAAGATAAATGAGTATGCTATAGAGGAAAAGAAAAACTCACTTGACAAGAAAACGTGTTTCAGAGTTCTAGGAGAACAATTAATTATATTTTTTCCAAGAACAAAAACTTTTATCAAAGATCAAAACAGAAGTACATAGAAAGAAGAGGATAAGATATCCTTAATAACAGAGAAACACAAAATAGATTGGAGAGCCAGTAATACTATGGACAAAATTTTATGAGAATAAACACACATATGAATACGCACATGCATTCATGTGTGTGTTTATTCTCATATATATGCCTACATACATAAATACATATTCACAAATACAAACATAAATGCACATATATATGCCTAAATACAAATTTACACCCATGCATACACATGCATGCAGAATGAAAAAAAAAAAAAAACGTACAAACAAATGTATACATAGATGTACACATACACACCTACATACATATGCACGTATATACATGCAAACATACATATATGCTAGACACATATACATATATACACAAGGGCACACAAATAAAGCCAGAGATATGTACAAGCATATATTATACCTCAAAATACAAATGGATACTCATATAAGAAAATTGTTCTCCCCGTTCGAAACGTGTTTCTAATATTCCTTTTTGGTTATTCAAAAGCTCTCCTAAAAGAAAACATCACAAATACTCTTTGTTCTGTGAAGATAACTTCAGATTTTCTTTTTCTCTTGTTCTCATTTTTGAAAAATGTCTTTGAGAAAAGAATAAAGAACATGGCCAAAATAGATGGAACGTAAGAAAAGAATTTTTGAACTTTAATATTTACAAAAAAAGATGTGAAGATCCAACGAAATAACACTATTGCAAACTTCTTGACCGAAAAGCCGAAAGAACAAATGAAAGATAATTCTGCCTAACACTGTATCTAGTACATCCCACTTCCAGGGTAGCGAGACAACCTACATTGAAATTTTGAACAAGAAATAGCAAAGGTTTCGCAACCCATAAATGATTAATTCTTGAAATTGATAGATCTCAAATTAATTCTCAGTCCCGACCAACAAACTAAGCACGTCCAACTCCAACAAACAAGTGAATATCAAATATAGTCCCAAGAAGTCAGAAATTAAAATTCCAAGTAAAATGAATTCAAAAGAAAATGTAAAATCACTTTTGAGTCCCATTTATCAAACTCAAATTGGAAAGTAAAAGAAATCAGGTTACCCTATTAAATCAGGATAAAGTAGAGATCACTTATAAAACTTTTCCTACTCAACCATGCAAGAAAACTTCTTGAAGATTGTGTAGTTTACAAACTCACGAAGGTATCCTCCACTGTGATGTACGATTTTCAACGGATCACAACACTTGGTATCAAACAGAGTATTATTATGGATTTTAAAATGGAAACGGCAAACTTTTAGTTATTAACTGGTGTTGAAAGAGTAGAAAAAATCAGGAGTATTTCAGCCATGATGTTCTCGTCCATTGAAAGCTGATACAAAAGTTTGGCCGGTGTTGCTTCCTCTAACAGGAATTCAAAGGGTCATGTCAGATTCTGTTCAAGGGTTGCTTTAGATAAGAATGGTGTTATAGATGGTATGAAGGAGATTATTAAAGGAGAGGACTTTAAGAAGCCCCAAGGACACCAAAATTTACATTGGTAGTAGGCACAACAAAGCATCATAATGTAACCTCTGTCATCTAGCTCCAAAAAGCGATATTCTTCTGATATAGACTCTTTACTTCATCGTGGATAGCATAAAAAATTCAGCTTGCCTAAACAACTTTTATTAGCTGAACCAGTGATTTGATCCTTCTTGCACATCCTATTTAGCAATTGAAAATACTTTTCCGCACTGGAAGTGATCTCCTACTTTATATAACTAGGAAAAACTAAACTGCCCTGTATTTTTCAGGTAAGTAACTTGGACAAATGCTCATCATTCAGACAATCGACAACAAGGTACGTATTTTCGTAAAACTCTTTGCAAAAAAGGAAACAGAATCAGAACAAATTATAAACATAAAAGAAAGAGCACTAAAAAAAGATCTCACCAACTTTTAACCCCTTGGCAACTGATCGCGCATTTTCTAAACTGTTAGGACAACCCAAAAATAGCATAACTTTCAATACCAAGCAACACACAACACACGAAAGACATTAAAAAAAATCATCACACTCTAACAAGAAAAAGAAATCCACCCTACTAACTTTAGTATCAAGAGTAGACTGAGTAGTTATCCTTTTTTTTTTTTTTTTGGTAGACAGGGATATAATAAAGCTTTGGGCATCTTTTTGGGCCTATACTTCTGATATCTAAAAAGACTAAGGCCCTTTCCTCAATTATGCAAAATTGGAAAGCTTTTCCAACTATATACATGCAGATATATATAAATTGGGAAGCTAGACCCCTTGTTCACTTTCCCGCTTTGTGCTCCAATTCTATTCATAATAAAATTCTCCTTTCTTATCAAGAAAAAAGAAAATAAAAATAAAATACACCTTTACATGAATTCTGGTCCTAAAATAACATCCTAGTTCTTATCCACTATTTCCTCTTTTTTTTTTCCCTTGTAATTTTCTCTTCGCCTTCTGAATAATGGTAATCCCATTTCCTTGTTTCAGCATTATTTGATTCACTAGGAACGTAACTGATCTTTTGAAAATACAAATTTCTGCTTCGTTTACACACATGAGAAGATCACATCCCATATTGAGACGTGTTACAGGAAAAAAAAAATTAAAAAAATAAAAAAACACGAGAGACAAACTATGAGAATAAATAGAAGTAATCAAATTGGAAAAGATTGGAGATATCCAACTATTCATCAAAAAATTAAAAAGGAATGCTAGTAACTTGAATTAGAAAAATGAAATTCTACCTGTTAAGCCTAAAGGCCTCAAATCCCAAAGGAGCAAATGGTTGTCTGTTCCTCCAGTTATCAGCTTGCATTTTCTTCTCGATAAAGCAGAAGCTAGTGCCTGAGCATTTTTCTTCACCTGGTGCATATATGCCTTGTACTCGGGAGTAGCCACTTGTTTCAAGGCAATGGCAAGAGCAGCAATGTGGTTATTGTGTGGTCCACCTTGCAAAGCTGGAAATACAGCAAAGTTTATCTTCTCCTCGAACTCATAGTGATCACTTTCATCTCCTTGAGTTAAAAGTGTCCCTCTCTTCCTTGGCTTAGGACCCTTCCTATAAAATATTATGCCTCCCCTAGGACCTCGAAGACTTTTATGAGTAGTTGAAGTCACAATGTCACAGTAATCAAAAGGATTATCGCATGCCTGTAACAAAGGAGATCAAACATCAAAAGAATAGTACGAATACTTTTATGTGTAGTTGAAGTCACATTGTCACAGTAATCAAAAGGATTATCACATGCCTGTCACAAAGAAGATCAAACATTAAAAGGATAATACAAGTACGACACTTGAAAGTTATAAATTTAACATTTCAGTGACCACAGTCGACTTCTTGTTTCCAAATTAAACGGACTAATAATGTTTAGTTTAATTTAGTTTAGCTTAGTTTTAGACTATTAAAACAAATATCAAATGACCAAAAATAACCAATTAATTTCAATGTCCTTGTATACTCTCCCTGTAGATATCCGATCAATCCCAACCAGACCCAACCAGGCAACCACATGCACGTTAACGAGTTGTGCTAAATTTCCCATTTCTTTCAAACAACATTAAGAAAAGGTACAGCTGATTGATAGTGCGACGTGAACCCTAAACATTGCTGCAACGAAAGATGAGCTAGAAAACTCTCACTAACCTAATGAAAAGTAAGGCCTTCCTGCAGCATGCAAACAAACCATACAGTGCACCTTTTTTTATGAGATGTAAATCCTACTGTGCATTGAACTTAGGAGCTGATAAAAAACATGTTTGAGCTATCATGGAGGTTCACCGTGTGCATCCATAACAAAATTGATCTCTTCATGTTAGAATCATGCAAAAAATGTTTAAAGTCATATATCATAAGCATCAAACTAACAAAGGTATTAAGCATATATATAAAACATGGTGTATGCACCAGGTAAACATGCAAACAACCTAGAACCTATCTAGGGTAGCACCTTCAAAGTTAGTACAAATATACTTTATATAAACCTCCTAAACAAATTGTTGTTTCAACTATCTAGAGCAACAAATTCAACTCTGGCCCTATGTCATGTTACTATTGAATCAATAACAAAAAAACTTCTCTAGGATCTTATCAAGAAAATACAATTACTTTTCCATGTGATATCCCCTATCATAGCAAAAAATATATATATATATATAATAATTTTGCAACAAAAGAAAACTAAAGAAAATGAGCAGGACAAAAAAGATGGACCAACACCCAAAAAAAATTAAAGAAAAGAGGATCCCCTAGTTAGTGATGAATGTTCACTGTTTCCTACTATTCCTCCTGAATAACTAACAAAGCCAAATAGTAGTAACTTTAAATGCAACAGTCCACACACTCTCTCATACTGCCAAGTAAAATCCATTAAGCATGAAAACAAATATCAGACATTGTTCCCTAAGCAAGAGCAACTGATAAACATCAAGTTTATTTCCAATCCTAAAGACACAAAGACTAGCAGAAACCATACCTTGGCTGCTACAAGCCCACTGATTTGAGCCATATCACATAATAGAACTGCTCCGCACTTATCCGCAATCTGCCTAAATCTTGAATAATCCCATTCTCGAGGATAAGAACTCCCACCACAAATAAGTATCTTGGGACGAAAATCAAGCGCCCTCTCCTCAAGCTTATCGTAATCAATAAGACCAGTTAATGGATTCACCTTATAGGGCAAACTCTCAAAGAAAATTGATGCCCCGGAAACTTTCCTCCCATTTGGAGTATAGTATCCATGACTGGTGTTACCTCCTGAAGGAGTATCCAATCCCATGATACGATCACCTGGTAACAGCAATCCCGTGTATACTGCGAAATTTGCAGAGGTACATGAATAAGGCTGCACATTGACACCCCAATTTTCCGAATCAAGACTGAATGCAGCCAATGCCCGTTCACAACAAAGAGTTTCAATCTCATCAATGTACTGATTCCCACCATAATATCTCGCACCTGGCATTCCTTCTGAGTACTTATTCGTCAAATGGCTTCCTAGAGCTTCCATAACCGCCTTACAAACAAAATTCTCCGAAGCAATCAATTCAATTCCATTGAATTGTCTCTTCTTCTCCTTCTCCATAATCTCATACACATCAGGATCCGCAAACCGGAGAGGCTGGTCGCCCCACATCCGGACCGCACCCCTTCGAGCCTCAAGATCAGGTCCGAACGAGACTCGCTTCGAATTACCAATGGCCGAGGTCGAAGAAGACGAAGAATCGCTATCCCTTCTCCGTTTCAAGCACATGGAGTGGCCCAGAATCCGAACNATTTCCCTCTCGAAATGACCATTATCTAGTCCTTTCTGATTCTCCGTCTGCGTCTCCATCAACTGCAGCGGAACCGGCGGGACAGGCTGGACGATCGGGTCGCGCAGGCTCGAGTCCAGCTGGAGAGAAATCGAATCATCGGCAATCTCGGTTCGGCTGGGCGGCGATGCTGTATGGGATGAAAACCCTAGGGAGAGTGTGGATTGAGGGTGCGTCAGGTCCATGACTGACGAAAATCACGGAAAAATCAACAAAACCCTAAAGCCCAATCCCAATCCCAACAGCAACAGGGGATAAAAACAATGATGATATGAGCGCGTGTATCTATATACGTGTGTATATATATATATAAGTGTATGTATCTATTGGAAAAAGTGAAAAAAAAAAAAATAAAACTAGGAACGAGAACAGCAGTAGCAGCAACAAAAACAGCGACAAGGGGACTTGAAGAAGGAGCAGTAGCAGTATCTGAAAAATCTGGAGGTGGAAGAAGATGATGAAGAAGATTCCATGAACGATTTTGAATTTTCAATTGGAAGCCCTAACCCTAATTTTCCTCATATTAGAGAGAGAGAGAGAGAGAGATGAAGAGGATGGGATGGGGACGGCTGCGCTGGGCTGAGGATTCTAAGAATTGATTGGTGGAAAATGAGGGACGACACCGTCATATTCATATAAGATATGTTACTAGACCGAGCGCTTCAATGTTTTTTTTTACTCTTTCGCTGATGGTACCAACTAAGAAAAGGGGGTCACAATTAACAAAACAATTAATTTTGGGTTTTTTTTGTTTTTTTGTTTTTATAATAAAAATAATATGTAGATTACTCATACGTACATTAGTCCATACGTTTGATGGAAATTATTTATATATTTTTATATGATTTATGAAACTCTTTTTTTGGCTGGGAGTATAATTTATGGAACTTGTGCTGATAAATTATGGTTGGAACTTGGAAGGTTAGCTCAACAAAGGGAAAGAGGGTGGTAAGATTCTGAGTGGTGTTCTATAGAAATTTTTAACCTTTAATTAAAGATAATGCTAGTATCTCAAATAATTTATCAAATTTTTAATATCAATACTTGTAATAAATAAGTCGTTATTGTTCAATTAGCGAATAGTATTAAATTCATTTGTGATAAATTTTAATACATAAATTAAATAATGATAACTCATTTATCACATATGTTAATATAATATTTTAGTAAATTAGTTGGATACTAGTATTATCCTTAACCAGAACGCATGAAGGATTAAAATGATTTTTAATCACTGTGATTTAAAATAATCTATTAATGATACTAAATTATATTTCTATTTTCATTATGTAGTTTTGTGTTATGCAATTTCTGTACAAATTATTATATATATCTAAAGTGGAGGAGTTCTCCACTGTTCACGCACTCTGCTTTTACTGTCCAAAAAACAATAACTTTTCCTCTCCCTTTTTAATTGCGTGCTTTTACGTTTCTGCCCTTGAGGTGTGCGGGCTGAGGGCTTTGACTATGTGGGTTTTTTGGCATTTCTATATGTCCAGATTGTGGCTTAATGCCTCTTCGTCTCTCTCTTTCCTTTCTTCTCTCTTCATTTCATTTTATTCTTTATTTCTTTGTTTCGTCCGCCTTCCTCCTCTCTCTTTCTCCGCTAGGATTATGTTCTGTGGGATTTGTTTCTTTCTTTCTCTTTTGTCGATCTGTCCCTCTCTTTGTATTCGATTGAGTTTGTGCCTTTTTCTCACTGAATTCCCTCTTCGATTTTACGGCTTTCTTCCGATGGTTGGGTTTTGAACTTTGATATCTAAATTTATTTTTTGTTTCTATTATTTTCTGGTGAGATTGGTTGTTCGTCCACTCGATTTTTTCCCCTTCTGTGTATATTTTCCTTTCAGATTTTTTAGTTTTTTTTGTTGACTGGGTCTATACTCTATTGATCTGGGTCTGTGGTTTATTTATTACGATTGAGGTTTTGGTTTTGTGCAAATTCGGATTTGGTGCGGCGATATGGCTATCCTTTCGGATATTTAAGCTTTCCATATTTGTGTTCTTTTATGGTTTTTTATTTTTTTTTTTTGTTTATGTTTCTCGGGTTTGTGTTTGTGAACAGAATGCTTAATGGTTATATTTTCTGATTATGGTTCAATGTGTTTATTGTTAAAGTTGCATGAATTTGGGGCTGTTTGTTTGTGAACAGAATACTTTGTGGTTATATTTTTTCATTGTAGTTGAATGTGTTTATTGTCAAGGTTGCTTGGATGGGCTGTTTGTATGGGTATTTAATTGATGATTGATGGATCTTAGTTTTTTGGGTTTTGTTGTTTCATAATTGGGCTTCGATTTCTGGTAATTTAGGCTGATTTTTTGATCAATTAATTGCTCTTATTGTAATTACTTTGAGATTATTTCTTTGAATTTCTTGAATAATCAGAGAACTGCTTTTCTTGTTTTGTCTATTTTTTTATGCCATGATATATTTGTCATCTACTTGAGATTTTTCAGTGTTATTTATAGGTTGTGGTTTCCTGTTTGATGATCTGTGCATTTGGATTAAATATCTGATTTAAGATCTGGCAACTCATATAATAATTGTCTGACAGTTTGATGGTATTATTTTTGTTTTAAAAAAAAAAAGGAGGAACAAATCGGCTAAAAAAAGTAGATTCGAAGAATGGAAGAGAAATAAGTTTTTTTTTGTTTTTTTATTTCTGTTTGGTCTTTGGCTTTTCATAATTCTTTTTATTTGATATCTGTAGTCTTTTTTAGATTTTTTTTTTATGCTAATGATGATATCTGTTTTTCTACTAGACTAGATGTCTAATTGCATTTATGAATTTAGTCATGTTTATGTAAACTAATTGAATGCTATTGTGATATTTTTGTACTATTCTGGTCAGGGGAAAAAAATGAGAAAAATTAAAAGGAAAAAGAAAAGAAACAATTTAAGAAAAAGAGAAAAAAAATCAAGGATTCTTAATTTTCTATATATATTTTTGTTTTTCTTTTCTTTAAGGCATTCATTTATCCGGTGTCCTCTGCTTATATATTGCCATCTATTAAACTTTTATTGAATACTTTTTATATTATTTTTATTGAAGTCTGACTATAAATACTTATCCTACTTACTATGTCTTTTACACCCTGCTTTCTTCTTCACGTATAATTTACTGACTTTATTTTTAGCCTCCTTAAGTTTGCTCTCTACTTTCTTTACTGTATTTATTGTACTCTTACTTACTTACCTTCTTTATACAATTGTCTTTTTCACTTAGTACCCACTGAGTTTGTTCTCGAGCCTCCTTGATCGTATTTATTATCCTCTTACTTTGCCCTTTGTCCTTTATAAAATCTCTAACTGCTTATAGTTGGGCCAAAGAGCTTCTATGTGAAATTCCTCAGGTATTATTACTCTCTACCGTACTCTATTATGTTGTGTTTTTCCTAGTTTATGTGAGTAATGACTGTATTTTGTTTTGGTACTCATTAATGTGTATTAGATATTCTGTTCATAAACTGTAAATATTTGCGTGTTTGCTCTTTTAGTCTATGTCATATATTGTTGCAATGTTCTGTTAAATGCTTCTATTTTTATTTTAATTATGCTCTATTGTCTTAGTCATTAATGTACTCTTTCTGCTACATTCATTCTAACTGAATATATAGTGCCTTATTTTTTAGTGCATAGTAGAAAATATTTTACTATTTCTTTTTCTTTTTTTTTTTGATATCTTCTTATTTAGTTTGTTTAGTTTTCAACTTTTTCTTGAGTTCTTTTATCTGATCCTTATCCTTATCCTTTTTTAGTTGTATCTATTGTTCTGTGAATTATTTAGCTTTAGTCTTCTGTTTTTTTCCTCCCCTGAAAAAGCTCTTTTTCCCCTCCCTTTGGGTTCTTTTCCCCTTTTATTCATTGTTATTTTACTCTTTGTAACTATATTTTACCTCTCAATGTGGTGATGATGATAATATTTTCGATTATTGAATCATGTGGAATTATATATTAACTACCCTGAAATTGTTGTGCATAATGGTTCTGCTTCTAGAATTAGAGTTTACACTGGTTGTTAGGTGGGGATTTCTTATATAAATTTGTTTGGGTTGTAAGTATTATCATGATATTGATCTTAAGATTTTTTCCGTAATTTATAACTAAGTCCATCCATTCTATCCTTCTTCTCTCAAGTCATATAACTTTAGTTAATTAAGTTTTCTTCTTTTTGTTTGGCTAAAAAATTTGATTGGGTTTGTATTTAAGGGATGGGTTTGGGTTACGTTTTCCGCTTACCTTGCTTGGTCTTTTTTTATCATGTCTGATGCATCCTCATCATTCCTTCGTTTATTTCCTTTTTCTGCATTCCTTTTTCCTTTGCTCTCATTCTTCATCATCCTTATTCACTTGGTAGTGATTGAGTTTATATTTAAGGGACAGGTTTGGATTAGGTCTTCTGCTTACCTTGTTTGATCTTTTTTTATCATGTCTGATGCATCCTGATCATTCCTTCGTTTATTTCCTTTTCCTACATTCTTTTCTCGTTTGCTCTCATTCTTCCCCATCCTTATTCACTTGGTAGTTTCTGGGTAGTAGTATGTTATGATCCTGTGATTTTGTTTCTACTTTTTGGCCAATATAAATCTATTCGGCAAATTTTTATATATATTGATAATGTTTTATATACTTATCTAATTGTCAAAAATGTTTTCCTCTTTTATGATAAATACAGGAGAACTCTTTCTTAGGTAGTTAGATAAGTACTTAAATACATTGTCTTATAAATTTACTGTATATTGATGATACGTTCAAATATCTGAGCCAAATACTATATATACCTATATATCTATATAAACATACTTATTTGCATAGTTAGATACAGATTATCAATCATATTTGATTGGTTAAGCACTCTGGTGCTTTTATCGATTAAGGGAAGCAAGAAGATCTTATTCTGTACGGAGCAACACATGAGGAAAGGATGATTCTAAATGACCTGATTGTAAATTCATTGACAAAAAGTTCATTTTTAACACATGTAATCTTTTATTCATTACGTGTATAAATTGATATTTTATCTATTTAAACTCAATGACTTTGATTTTGTGCATAGTGAAAATATTCTGTTTACCATTTGACTGCAATAATTAGTAATAAGGAGCCAAAGATATTATCAAACTAAATGATTGATGTCTTAAATTATGGAATAGATATTTCCTTAAGTAAAAGAGAGAAAAGATTAAAAACAGGTTTAAAAAGACAAGAGAACAAAAAATAAAAAAAGCAGATAGGCGAAATCCAGAAGAAAAAAAATAAAGTAAAAAAGGAAAAGCAAAATAAAAACTTTGGTGCTTCAAAGCATACTACACCAAGTTTTAATGATAAAATAAACAAACTTTGATTTTCTAAAAATTAAAATATCACATTCAAAATTTAATTACAATAACCCTGAGCAACCGAATAAAACAAATTATTAGTTTGTGCAATTAATACTTTACATTATGCACATAGAATATATAGTATCGAATGGAATGAAAAAATATAGAAAGAAAAGGAAGGAAAAAAAAAGTAAGAAAAAAGCGATATGAAAAACATAAAAATAGAATAAAAGAATATCAAGAGTATAAAAATTTGGACAGATAATATATCACATCCATTCCTTTTTTATTATTAATTCGACTGATGAAACAAAGATATACATAATTAAAATAATTCCTATCTTGCAGTATATGTATAAAAGAAATCAAATTTTAATCGAGAAACAAATAGATAATAACTAAAAGATAATACAATAATATATGTATGAAATAAATTAAATTTTTACCTGAGAAAAAAATAAATCAATAAATATAAAATAATGTTAAGTATATATAAGAAAAAGATTAACGCCTTTTAAATATTTGAGAGAAAAAATATAATTCTATAATTTTAATAATCTAGATTAAATAGACGAATGAGAAATAATAAGAGTAATACGGTCAAAACATTAATACTATTCAACTATTTTAAACAAATGATGTAAATTTATATTTTCAAGAATCTAAACCAAAATGATTTTGTAATTTTAAAAAAATTAAAAGAGAAAATTACCGATCTATTCTACACATCAATAAACGGGTGTAGATAGTTAAAACTAATATATCTTAAATAAAAATATATGTTATAAACGTATTTTCTCATAAAATTAGCTATATTTTCCTCTAATCTAATGCTCTTAAAAAGAATAAAAAGGCAGAAAAAAGTAAATTTTTATATGTAAAAAATTAATTTAATAATATAATATCAAAACCAGTAACAAAGCAAAATATAACATAAATAACAACTAAAAAAATAAAGTAATTTTAGCGATATATAAAAAAAATCTTAATATATGGATAAGATGATTACGCTAATACTAAATCTGAAAATTAAAAACAAAAAATAAATAAATAACCATAATATCGCAATAACTCTAAAAAACTTAGAACACTGATGCTATCAATAATAAAAGAACCCCAAAGAAAAAAAAAAGACAACAAAAAAACATGTAAAACAACTATTTTATGGATAAATAATACTATTATATCGTTCCTGTAACAATATTTTCTTTTATTTTTTGAGTTAGATAGATAATTAATAACAGAAAAACTATTTTATAACTTAAAAAAACAAAAAAAAAAACCAAGAAATTTCAAATCTATTTTAATCATTAATAAACAGATATAAACAATTAAAATCAATATGTATTAAATAAAGATACACATCATAAACATATGTTCTGAATTTTTCTTTATATTTTTCCTAATTTAGTCCTACTAAAAAAAAAGAAAAAAGGGAAAATAATAAACTTTTATATATAAAAATTCATCTAATAATATAATTATCCAAAAGAATAACGAAGTAATATAATATAAACAACAATTGCAGAAACAAAATACCTTTGCCAATATACTTAAAAATATCATAGTATACAGATAAGTTCATAACAATAATACTAAATATATAAAAACTAAAGATCACAAAAATAAGACCATAACATAACTAAAAAATATAATTTTAAAAAATTATGAACACTAATACTATTAAAAAAAAAAGAAAACGAAAATATATACATCAATTCTCTAATACATATATAATACTATTATGTCATTTCATTAATAATATTTTCTCTCATTTTTTTGATCAGAGAAATAATAAAATAATAGCAAAACGGCATTACCGTTGTATTCTTAACGAAGACTCTAGATGTAATAGTGATAATATCTCTGATCAACACCATAAAGAGTCCAGTATGATGCTAGACAATATCCATCGATCAAGAATTACTTCAATGTCGAGCTTTATAGATTGCAAAAGATATTTCTTTTACTCAATCGGACCATCTGTGTCTATCAACTCCAACATAGAAAGTAATTTTCCTGTATCCTTCAATTAACAAATAAAAAAAAATTTATTACGAATTTGATCCCACATACATTTTCTCATCCTTCATTCTTATTCGATCTCATATCACAGGCAATATTAATAAATATTATAATCTTGGCAATTGTTCTTACGTCTGTAAACATTGTAGCATATTATTTTGGTCAGAAAAATATGCGAAAAAAAACTTATCCTCCAACATATAATCTATGTTGTAAAGATGGAAAGATTAAACACCCTCTAGGAAGAAATCCTCCTCCTATATTAAACCAACTATTCGATTATTATGGAGGGCCTCTGAATACACATTTTTGAAAAAATATTCGAACTTTTAATTCTATATTTGCTTTTACATCTTTTGGAGCAAACATAGAATAAGATACAAGAAATTCAGATGGTCCATACATCTTTAAAATTAGAGGCCAAATACATCATCTCATGGGATCACTACTACCAACAAATAATAATCCACCAAGATTTTCTCAGCTATATATATGACATATAAAACGAAATTGAAAATCGAATGTCAACACTCTCATTTGATAATGCATCAAAAGAATTGACAAAAATAATAATTGAAAGCTTAATTAAAATACTTGATGAAAATAATAAATTAGTAAAAAATTTTCGCATAGTTAGAGACAGATATAATGAGAATGAAATCCTATATATGAAACTAAGATTAATAGGGTGCCGACCTATAGATAATGATCAATATGAACTACTTACATAAAATGATATAGGAGGTCTAATTGTTGGAGATATTAGTGAATATGAAGAAGGAAGAGATATTATAATCCAAGATAAAACAGATAATTTATAAAGAATCACAAAATTATACCCATGTTATATGACCTTACAATATATGCTTTTATTCCCATATGAAGAAGATGGCTATAGAACTAATTTAAACTGGAATACAAATAAACTTAGAAAATAACCTTCAACAAATAGAATACCTATGAGAGTATTTTATTATTATCAATTGTAAGAATATAAAGATGTAGATAATATCTTGCATAAAAGTGGAAGACTCTTTTAGCAATATGTAGTTGATGCATACGCTTCCGTTGAAAAAAATAAATTAGATTATATCAGAAAAAATCAAAATAATCTAAGATCTAAAATTTATCAAGGTGTCCAAGACACTGTTACAAGAGGAGATACTGATGCTAGAGCTATTGGTAAAAAAATTATTCTCCCATCCAGCCACACTAGAAGTCCTAGATATATGATCCAAAATTATCAAGATGCAATGGCAATATGTAGACAATACAGAAACCTTGATTTATTTATAATATTTACATGCAATTTTAAATGGCCTGAAATTATACGTGCCTTAAGTAAAATTCCTGGACAAAAAGCCGAGGATAGACCTGACATAATTGTAAGAATCTTTAAGTTGAAATTAAATCAAATCTGATCTACTATTAAAGCCGAGAAAATTTTTGGAACAACTATTGTAGGTAAGACTACGTTATTCAACCAAGTAAATAAGACTATATCATAAAAATCAATTGCTTTAATTCTTAATTAAAACTTTCATCTGTCTGTTCTTTCTTTCTTTCTTTCTTTTTTTTTTTTTTTATCTACCTCCTTCTCTTTCCTGCTTATTCTCTAATATAAATCTATATGTTGTGGAATTCCAAAAACGAGGTCTACCCTACTGTTATTTCCTATTCTGGTTACATCCTAATAAAAAATTATCAGAACCATCACAAATAGATAAATTTATTTCAGCTGAAATACTAAACTCTGAAAAAAACCAAGAAGAATATAGCATTATAGTAGAATTCATGATATATGGACCATGTGGTGTTGCTAAAACAAATACTCCATGTATGAATAACTCTATCTGTTCAAAAAAATTCTCCATACAATATAAAAAGGAAACAACTATTGAGGAAAATAGATTCGTGAATTATAAATATAGAAATACAACATTCTATACACAAAAAAAATATATATTAAATTAGACAACAGATTTGTAGTTCCTTATAATAAAGACTTATGCTTAAGATTTCATGTCCCTAAAAATATTGGAATATGTTCGCAATCAATGTTAATAAAATACCTACTTAAATATTTAACAAAAGGCCCTGATGGAATAAGAGCAGTAGAAGACAATATTTGCACAGTAAAGAAACAGATGAAATAAGAAACTATACTAATTGTCGATATATAACACCGTATGAAGCCATGTGGAGATTATATGAATATCTTATACATCACAGAAATCCATCAATATAAAAATTAACAATTCATCTACCACATATGCAAAATATAACATTTCATTCAAATCAACGTCTTGACAATATAATCAGGCAACCAGGAAACTAAGAAACAACTTTAACAGAATGGATGGAAATAAATAAAATCAATATAGAAGCTAGACAACTATCATATATACAATTCCCTACTAAATGAGTATAGAATAATAAAGATAAAACCTGGACACCTAGGAAATCAGGATATTCAATTAGACGAACTTTCTATATCTATCCAAGCTCAGGAGAATTATACTATTTAAAATTATTATTAAACCATCAAAAAGGCTCAACAAGCTTCGAATCTATACGAACTGTTAATGGCATAACATACTCAAAAAATCAAGCAGCATGTAATGCATTACGTTTATTAGGAGATGACAAAGAATGGAACGAATCGATATTGGAAGCCTCATTTTAGTTAACAATGCATCAATTACGATAATTATTTACCATAATCCTATTAGTTTGTAACGTGAATAATCCAACAACATTAGTTGAAAATTATTGGAGACTTATGACAGAAGATATTTTACACAGAATGAAAACCTTATTCAACAATCCAAATTTTAAAATTCCCGAAAATGAACTATACAATTATGTATTATATGAATTAGAAAAGCAATTAAATTTAAATTCATCAACTTTAACAAATTTTAATTTGCCTCTATCAATAGGAACATTAATAGACAATTTAAATAATAAACTTTTGAGAGAAAAATTAGATTATGACATTAAAAAATAAAAAGAAGAAAACATCATCTTAGAAAAAAACTTAAATAATGAACAACGCTATATTTACGAACAAATTATAGAATCATTAAATAATAAAAAATAAAATTTATTTTTCATTTATGGGCATGGAAGTACTGACAAAACTTATTTATGGAATACTATTATCACAAAAATTAGATATAATAATGAAATTATTTTAGCCGTTGCATCATCTGGAATAGCATCATTACTATTACCTAGAGGCAGATCGCACATTCAAGATTTCGAATATCTCTATTAACTGATAAATTTTCTACTTGCCATTAGAGATGGCAAAACAGGCCGGGCCAAAAAGGCTGGGTAGGCCGGCCCAGCCCGCCATTTTTTATTTTAATTTTTAAATATAAAAATTTTTCCAATACTTATAAATACAAATTCCCTCACTTTTTTTTTCACACTTTCAAATTTCAATCTAATTCTAAATAATTTTCCTAAGATTTTTGTTTTAAACTTTTTTTTATCAACTATTCAACTTATATACTTTTTAATTTTAGCTTATTTAATTATTTATAAATTTTATCAATAGGAAAAAAAAATATAACATATTATTTATTTTGTTATAAATTATATTTTTAACTAATAATATAAATAATAATCTTATTTTTTTAAAAATTTTGAATTTTTTTAATTTGGGCCAAAACGGGCCGTTCCGGACCGGGTCGAGGAGCCCAGGCAGGCCTACGGGCTGGGCCGGCCTGTTTTCCCTCCCAAGCCCATTTTGGGCGGGCCAACCGGGCCCAGCTCGCTCATTTTGCCACCTCTACCTGCCATATTAAAAAAAGAACTCAATTAGCAAAATTAATAGAAAAAATATCATTAGTATTATGGGATGAAGCACGGATGAATAACAAATGCTGTTTCGAAGCCTTGGATAAAACATTACAAGATTTAAGAAATAATTTTGAATAACCTTTTGATGCGATGACAATTATACTAGGTGGTGATTTTCGACAAATTTTACCTGTTATACCTACTAGAACAAAAGAAGATATAATAAATGCAAGTATAAATAATTCTTACTTATGGCCATATTTCAAGTTATTATCACTAACAGAAAATATGAGACTGAAAAATCCTAATACTATAGAAGAAGAAGGAAAAGAAATCTCAAAATTTTCAGAATGGATATGAAATGTTGGAAATGGTACTGCAAAAGGAATAAAAGATCCAGAAAATGAAGATATAACATGGATTAAAATACCTGAAAAATATATAATACAATATGAATCAAATCCAATTGAAAAAATTACAGAATTAATTTACAATAAATTCACAAAAACTTTCAATAATACTAACTACATACGACATAGGGCAATAATAACTCCAAAAAATAAAATACTTGTTGATATAAACAACTATATATTATCTTTAATACCTAATGAATCAAAAACCTATTACCGTTATGATACAATAATAGCTTCAACCGAAAATATTGATGAACTCAACCTATTATATCCTCAAGAATTCTTACATACTTTAAATTTTAATGGAGTACTACCGTATGAATTAAATTTGAAAATTAGAACTCTAATAATATTATTACGAAACTTAAACTAATCAATAGGACTATGTAATGGAACAAGACTTATCATTACCTAATTAACAAACAAAATTATAGAAGGTCAAATTATAAATTCAAATAATAAAAACGAAAAAGTATACATTCCAAGAATAGAAATAATTGTGAATGAACCTAGATAGCTATTCACCTTAAAAAGACGACAATTTCCTATAAAAATCTATTATGCAATGACAATAAATAAAAGTCAAGGACAATCATTGAACAAAGTAGGTATTTATTTAGAAAATGAAATCTTTACACATGGTCAATTATATATAGCTCTATCAACAACTCCTAAAGGACTATACATATTAATAAATGAATCGATTAATAAATATCCAACACATATTAAGAATATAATTTATAAAGAAATCTTACACAATATTATATAAGTACAAAAATTACGTTACTAATTAATTGTCATTCAAATGTTACCTTAATATCATCTTTTTTAATATTTAATAATTTTTAACTGTTAAATTTTAACATATTATTAATAAAATTCTTATTTCATTAAACCCTTTTTGCTTTGCAGTTAAAAAGAAAAAATGACAACACCCATTCGATCTCTTAAACCGAATGAAATTTACAGAGCAATTGAAGCTCGAATTAGTAGGCTCTGGCACAACAACGACTATACCACTGGTCGACTGATAAGCCTAGACTGTGTTTTAGTTGATCACGAGGTAAAAATAATAATATGAAATTAACTTATATCTTATTTTATTATAATTAAATATAATTAATTTTTTGTTGTTCTGGTGGTTGGGTTTCTATTGGAACAGGAGTTGGTAGGAATTCTAGGTGCTGTGTTATATGTTGAAACCTAAACGATAGGTTATTAAAAAAAGAAAAAAAGGAGGAAATCTTTTTTAAGTAAAGAAAGATTAAATATGATTTTTTTTAATTCTATAATTTAGAAAAGTATGGAGGATAATTATTACCTTATTTTTAATATGTTGGCTTCTGGTATATCTATATTCGTGTAGTATATTGTTACATCTGTACTGGCAGCGTACATATTTCCTGTTTAATAAAGGAATTATGTCAGTTATCGTATATAATTAAGAGATAAGAATAATTTTGTATATAGATGTAAAATGAACTTATTATTACCTAAGTATTGCTTTATTGCCATAGATGTAAAGATAATAATTGGCTCTCCAATAGTTTTTACAATATCTATATTAAAGTTTTTTGCTGTTTCTCCCCATAGAATGATTTGTAGTTTTTTTACTCCTACAATTAAATAAAATAATGTTAGAATATGATTAAAATAAAGGGTTGTTTTTTTTTAGACATGATTTTTTATTATATAAAAGTTAATTACCTGATGTTTTGTATTGTTATGGTCCGTCTTGGCATCATTTTTCTTTTTACGTTTGTTTCTTTTAATTCTTGTATTTCTGTCAGCATTCCTATAATATCTATTGTCAAGGGGAGAAAATTAATAAGAAAAAATTTGAATCGTTGTTTATAGGCATTAATGAAGTAATGCTATCATTTGCTATGTTTGATAAAATATCGTTAATGTCTGTTCTTGAGGCTAGTTGATTAAGTCTACAAAGTAAAATTTATGTATTAGAATATTTGTTGTTGGAGTTGTTACTAGAGCGAAAGATGTTGCTCGAGCAAATTGTAGCATCGCAGTATGAGAGAGATTTTATATCTCGGTTTATTTGGCGCTACATTGAAATTACTGATTCATTAGAGTTCTCCTTCTGTTATTTGTTGTGAAATATAATCTGCTTCCCGTGCTTTAATTATTCCGTGGATTGCTTCATCAAGGGGTTCTGTCAAAAAGATCTAAACTATCTAAGAGAGCTTGGGACTTAAGTGGTCCATATATAACTCACCTCCTCACCTAGGAGCCCTTTAGGATTAAGCATTATTTAAATCACTCCAAGTAAAAAGTTTATGAATAAATTTAAACAAAAGTTATTTAACTATCTAAAAAATGTTTCCTTGACAATGAAAGATACTTATGAACAATTTAGCACACTCGATTAATAATGTAGTGCCCAAAGTTCTCATAAGTGCATCATGCCACTAATAAACATCCTTGCATCTAGATTTCATAATTTCATGAGTAGTTCTAAAATTTGGCTCTAAACTAAGTTTTTACTTGTCATAGTGCCTAGAAACTCTCACTACTATACTTTTCAACAATACACTTCAAGATATGCTAATTAAAAGTGCATTTCTATTCCTACATGCATATAGGCCGAAATCCATGTTTATTACCACAATTTGAGTTTCTTAACTGATTGACTAAATTCTTGGAGTGTACATGTGCAGTGAAAGATCGATTCAAGAAACCTAGAATGCTTGATGTGTGTATGGGTAATATAAGTGTCTAATTGACATTTT
>JXTC01000571.1:0-11275 GCA_002914845.1 Trema orientale | reverse complement strand
TAAGCATGCATGGATTTCCATTTACTGGGCTATTGCTCATTTAGTTCTTGTGATGCAGATGATTAGGGTGTCAGATGAGGTTGGCTGAGCTGATCCACTCCAATGCGGTTCATATGCCAGTTTTGAAGAAGAAAGACATTTTGAGAACTTCCATATATTTTTGATATGTATATGTATATAGTTGACCTTGTGGGAGTTATCAAAGGCAGTAAAGCCATGTTTTGTATTGTACGGGCTGTAAATATTTTTATAATATAAAAGGGATGTATCGCAGAAGTGTTTTCAGAACTAAATAAAAGTTTAAATTTTTCCTTTACTTTCCGCTTTTCCAAGGTTAATGAGTCATTACAAATAATTACTTGAATAAATTAATTAGAGAAAAAGAGAGGTAAATACCACAAGTGAGGAGTTAGAGAACTAGTAATTTTAGTTATATTCTCTCTTGAATTTGAATCTATTTCGCTTGCTGTAATGACCCGACTTTTTGGATCGTTAATTACTTACCTTCTTAGCTTACTTACTTAAAAAGAGAAATTTAGACGCTGAAAATTCATGACAATTATTTTTTAAATATACTTTTATTTCTTTTCAAGAGATTGACTTTCATAGCTAACTATTTACTTAATTTGATAATTTTAAAAACAAGTAAAATGCTTAACCAACTCACTATATTTGTATGAAGATCAATCTAAAATTGAATCATTAAGTTTAAACACTCTATAATGGTTACACACACTAGATAAGTATATTCCTATATCTAGATGTACGTCACTCTATTGATCTAAGGCTAAACACATGACTTTGTTTCCATTCAATTTTATATTTCTATGAATCAACTAATTAGTGATCAAGTAACTAGAAGCATTAAGCGTAAGATCGAGCAACCAATCAATAGGGACAATTGAATGTCAAAAAGAGAGATAAGCAAACACAAATTACAAGATTTGTTCACATAACAATTCTAGACAATAGATATTTAGCTTATAGTAGAAATAAGGAAAACAATTGTAGAACTGAATCAACTGGATCCTCTAACGCAACAGATAAAAAAACATACAATAATATTAATAAAAGAATTATTTTATACGATCACTTATATCCATATTAATTCTTTCTTTATTTTCTCTCTGGGAATCAAATTTACTGTAAAAGTAAAAATATTCAAATTTGAAACACAACAAGGTTGGTACTATTATTCCTGCCCCTAATCTTATAGACAAGTTCGAGAAGCAGGAAGTGGATGATGGTACGATATACACGGTCACCTCACTGCAATTCCGACCCCATGGTACAAAATATAATCAAATAATTTATATTAACACTTTCTCAATTAATTTATTCACAAAAAAAAAAAATATATATATAACTAACACCATTAATTATCAATTAAATCATTGCTTTTCCTTTTTTTTTTAATTCCACCTCTCTACCAAACATATTCCTTATACGACCATTTCAACAGGTATAAACTGAATACCAAGATTCAGGACGAAACAGGATTTAAGCTAAAAATAATTTTTAAAAAAGCAGCTCAGGTCATGATTAAAAAGTTATGTTCAGTGTTAATAATTGAGGAAAACTACACTGATCCAATGGTATTACCACCGATAATCGACCAATTATGTGGACAAACAAAAATATTTTAAATTTATTTCATAACTAAAGGAGCTCTGATTGACACAATTGTATCAAAAATATTTGAAGATGATGAATCAACAATATTGCCACTTCCAGTACCACCTACCATCCTAGAAACAGAGGCAGTACTGGCCATACCCCTCGATCCAAAAACAACTGACCCGAAAAAAATTGCAGAGAGGTCAAAAAACTATTACCAATCTCTATCTAATTCAATAAAATATATCATTATTACCCATCATCTAACTAATAATATATTTTACCATATCACAGATCAGAGGCAACATCAACAAATCATCAAGAAAGTAAAAATTAACCAGGTAATTCATTCATTACACCAGCTTTCTTCTTGCCAAAAAATATATATATATATATTAATTCTATTTTTTTCCCCTTTTCTAACTTTTCTATTTTTTCTGTTTACAGCGAAGAAGAACAGCAAAAGAAAGGAAAGCAAAAGTTGTAACATAAATCATTAGCCTACTTCAATCCAACAATATTTTATAATGTTTTGAACAATACTTTATACTATCTCAAATAAGTCTCATATTGTTGTAAAAATATATTATATATTGTAAATAATATAATAGATATTTTATAAATAATTATTTCTACTATTAATAAATATATCGTGTTTAATCCGCAGCAAATGCGCAGGTTACAAAACTCATTTGATCTAAGATAAGGATGTTTACCGATTAGTTTGGTTCATTTGCAAGAACCTCTCAAAATAGTTAGTCAGCTTCCAGTCGGTTTGTCAACTATTTGATTTATTCTTTTTTTCCCCCTCACAGTTAGTTATTATTTAGTTCTTTGATTCACAGTGATTCATAGTTTCTCTTTCAAGGGTATAGAGACTAGAGTCTAGGTTTTGTTTATTGTTTGTTAATATTATAAAGGGTGTAGTGCAAAAAAAGAATATCCTCAAATTTAAGTATTCTGCAATTTAAACCTTAAAATTTAGACTCTGCAAAATAATAACTTAGGATTAAGAATTTATGAAAATTAATACCCTAGACTGATTTTTTGACCAATTTTAGTAACGAAAAAATAATAATATCTTCCATAACAACTGGATTAATCATTATTATTCTTCTTAATTTTGAGGATATTATTATCTTTTATCAGTTAAATTGTAGAGCACCTAAACTTCAGAGTATTTTTTTGCAGTTTATCCGTAAATGATATTTTTTTAAAGGATTTATATTGCATATTACAAATGAGTTATAAACATTATTTTCCATCAGTTCAATTTTTTTCGGTCATTTTGTGAGCTACACAAATCAACCAAACTTATTTTTTTATTTTTTTGGTTAATTGTGAATTGTACCCATCGTACCACTTTGACCTCACAATTTTAATTTCAGTAGTGGACTAACATATATTATCCAATTGTTTCAATAATGGCCATAAACTATTAATTTTTTAATGGAAATAAGAGCATAAGACTTCTTTGTAGTTTTCTTGATTTTCCTACATAATGTTGTTACGTTCCCTTAAATCAAATAACAAGGCAAGTGCATGAATTCTTTGAGAAAAAAATAACTAGTATGCATGAGATTAGAAAAATGGAACCGGGGGATCACAATTCTCGAGACTCTTTAATTTTGGTTTATTTTTTGTTTCCGAAAAATAAAGAAAAAAGAAAACAGAAGGTTCAATGCGCCATGTTTGAGGGAAATTATTTATTTATACAGTAATATATGAAATTTGTGCTAAAATATTACTGGTTAAAAGGTTAATTCAACAAAGGATATACTAGGTCTACGGGAAAGGGGTCGTAATGATAACTCCGTGAAAATGGAGTTAACATGTACCTAAATATTTTTAAGTTTGCTACGTTCTTATGAAAATAAAGTTACTCTATTTACTTTTTAGTTTAATATGAGTTATTTGATATTTTGTTTATGTTTTAGTATAGGAAGACAAAAAAAATGGAATTAGAGTTCAATTTGTTAAAAGGGTGAAGAAAGCATCAAAAAGAGAGAACGGTAGAACCATTTGCATAGTCGCACCACCACTGCAGAAACTGTTGGAATAATGGTTTGAAAAAATCATTGTTAATAGCCATTTTGAGGCATGGGTGAATGAGAAATTGAAACCCAAAGTGAGTAGGTTCTAGAATTGAATTTGTAATATACAAGAGTTACAAAATTCATTTTGGACATTTATTAGGCCTTATAAAACTGAGATAACAGCCAAAAACGTTTTGACAGTTATGTTGTAACAGCCAAACATTTTTCAGTTTTTCAACCATATTAATGGGCTATTGCTGTTACGTTGTAACAGATAAACGTTTTTCAGCCATATTAATGGGCTGTTATGTTGTAACAGACAAATGTTTTCAGCCATATTAATGGGCTGTTGCTGTTACGTTGTAACAGACAAACGTTTGTCAGCCATATTAATGGGCTGTTATGTTGTAACAGAAAAACATTTTCAGCAATGTTAATGGGATGTTAATGGCTTGGTTTCCCCATGAACACTATAAAAGGAGACCTTCTCCTTCACTCTTAGACACACCAAGATACACCAAAATATTTCTTAGCCTATTCCTCTCTTCCATTTCTCTCTGTGACGGTTAAGAAAAGTTAGTTAGAAATTAGAGAGAAGTTAGTTAGAAGTTAGAGAGTTTGAGTTCTTGTTCTTTCTTATAAGAGTGGTCAAGTACTCTTGAGTTCTGGTGATAGAGTTTGGGCATTGCTCAGTTCGTTGTGAGTAGCAAGTTGGTGCGACGTTGCTATTCGTGAACCGTTTTATCCTGGAAAACAGACGCTGCTGACATTCCTCTAAGCACTCCGGTGAGGAGGCGTAACTGTTTTAAGGAAATTGTGTGAAACACAAGACTCGGTTTGGTTTCCTTAAACTCCTTTGTTATTTTGGTCTTTATAATCATAATTATTATTATAATAAATTAATCGTGATTTATTTTGTTATGTTATTTGATTTAACTTCATGATAATTATTTTATCGAAGTTATTTGTTAAATCATATGTTATAACATGTTATTGTTATATTTTTATTTTCTAGATATATTATTACTTGCAATAGTTAAAATTGTCCAACAGAAACACTGTCACAACTGCACCACAAGTGGTGCAGGTTGGGCCACTTCCAACTTCAGGTTGCACAACTGCGCAACAACTCATCCCAACATTGCTTTAAATGGCCCATATCACTCGAAGGTAGAGATTTGACCTAATCTTAAGTGTGCAATAGCTACCTTGGAGAAACCCTAAAATAGGGTTGGAGGTACATTTTTCTAGATAGATTTGGGGAGAGCAAAAATTTCCTTTTAGAGCAGAACTCCAAGGTTACCACTTTTAGAGAAGAAAATACCAAAAATTCTTGTAATTTTCATCTTTATTTCTAGTTTTGATTTTATTTTGAAGAGGATATTCATAGTAAAAGCTAGAGAGCAATTTATTGGAGCTTATTATATACGTTATTGAAGAATTTCAAGTCTCGATTTGGAGGAGCATCAATCAAATTTGTTTCATTCTCAAACTCTTCTCCTTTATTCAATCGAAATATATTTTCAAGTTCAACTTAATAAAATCATGCATTGTAAACAAAAATGTCGAGTTATAAACATGTTTTCGAATGATATCAAGCTTACATAAATGAAATTATTTGTCTCATAATAAGAACATATGCGGAAATAATTTAATGGCGGTATTCCATTACCCGTGCCTCAAATTCATCCCCACCTCGATTCTAGCTAACCCATCAATCAAATTAAAGGTTTCTTTCCTTTGG
This sequence comes from Trema orientale, assembly GCA_002914845.1. NCBI lineage: Eukaryota > Viridiplantae > Streptophyta > Magnoliopsida > Rosales > Cannabaceae > Trema > Trema orientale. Next base: position 5,878 of record JXTC01000571.1, on the reverse strand, counting down.
CACCTATAACATGAATACTCATACAATGTGAGCTTTCGCTCAGCAAGTACAATGTAGTTCTCATAAAACATTTTATTCATAAACAACACTTTTGTATGAAGGTCCGATTATGTTATTTTATGAAATCATTACTTTATGCTTTATTATAAGTATCATTATTTTATCTCATTCTTTACTACAAATTCTTTTATCTTTCTTCTGAGCCCTGATGTACGTACCGAGTGCACACTACTGAACGGAAAACCAGGAGAGTGACCCAACTAAAAATACCTACGGTCATAAACTTAACATACTTTGCATCAAAAATCCTTACATAGGAGAGGTCGTCTTATTTTTCCTCGGATATCCTCACCTAATGGAGGTTTGTACGACACTTTTAAATTCTTATCTTAATCAGTCTTCTCTTAATATGAGTGGCTACGCTAATTCCAAACTTTAAATTCCACTATTATAGCATTTTCTTTATTAAAGTATTTTAACATCATAACATTATAAAGCAAGCATGCATCATTTTAATACCATAGGAAATGTATCTTTATAAGCATTTTTCATATTACACATAGGCCACATATTAATAAAGATAAAGGCAAGTTATCACATGAAATAATCTCAAATATATTATACCGCAAACATGAAATATTTTCAACACTATCCCTGCTGTAAGTGAGATTATACTTACTTCGTAATGTGATTGTCCTAGTTCTACTCATTAATTATGTATATTTAGGTTAGAGTTTTGCTCTGACGTATACATACTCTAATTGTTAGAGTAATTTAAAGTGGCCTTATACTTTTTTTTCCCCTAAACTTCCCAATTACTCAGTGAGTTTAAGATAACTAAGACTCAGTCTTAATCAAATATAGAACTTCACATTTGAGAAACAATGTCGTATTATGTTATTTGACTAATTTATACCTTCAATTTAGATGGATGAGATTTAATTTTTTTTAACCCTTATCATGGTGACCTTTTTTAGTCTATCAAAATTTTAGTTGTAGATTTAATTAATATTATCTTTAATCGGTTAATTTTCTTAGTTGTTTTGCTGTTCATCAATTACTTTGAATTATTCTTGATTAATTACTTTATTCGTAATCATGGGTCTTAGTATGATAAATGGGTCAAACACACTAATGGTTATACATATTTTAAATCTAAAATCATACTTTGGGTTAGACATATTATTAGGCATTTTTCAATTTTCTTAGGCTTATAACTAAACTTGGGCTAATTGCAATTAGGGGTATATATCTTTTATTTCCTATTTTTGATTTCATGTTTTAAACTTAAGTAAATCTTTTCTTATCCCAATTAGAGATCTAAAATAAAGTTTTCTATTTATTCTTGTACCAAATCTCCAACCTAAAATTTCAAGTTTCATAATTTATATTTTTGCCCATAATCTTAAGATTTCTAGTATTTATGCCCTCCAAATGTAAATCTTGAGTTATAGCTTATCTTTTTGTTAAAGATTCTTCCTTTATTTATTTTTTCATTTTAATATAGTTTTAAAACTGCCTAAAATGACTTTCTCATAGATTTAACCTATATTTTATCAAAATTATACTTTTGACCCAAAATACTCGAAATTTTGAAATTTTAGTCCCTTCAATTTTTGAGAAAATATTTTTAATTTTTGGAAAGTATTTATAAAGGGTAAAATCTGTTCTTAAAGATCTAAGTCTAAATCATTAAACTTAGTTCATTTTCATGAATATTTATTTTAGGGTCTTTCACCTAAAAATCTTCCACCTTTGAGTTTAGTCATTTTAATTTTATTTTACTATTATTATGTTCATTATTATTATTAACCTTTATTATCATTAAGTATTCATATTTAAAGGCTTAAGAAATCAATAAAATAAGCCTTGACAAAAAAATAAATTATATAACATCTAAAGTAGATCAAATATGTTATTACCCATTTATTTTTTTGTAATATCTATTTGAACACATAACAAGTAAGGTGAGAAAATATTTACCTTCCAAGCTTGTATCTTCTTTCTTGAAGGATTTGGGAACTTTTCCAATTATTAATATTTTACTAGAAGTCAAAATACTAAAATTAGACTTCTCATAATTTTAGAACTAAAAATCTTAATAAACCTAAATGTGTTTGTGTAACCTACCTTCTAAAGATCTTTCCTTCTTCTTCCTGATATATCTGCCACGAAACTAGGTGCTCTGTTCTCTTGATTACAATTCTTAAATTCTAGAATCTTTGTAGGAAAAGCAAGGTTGAGTGGTAATATATTATAGCTATTGTGGGTTTGGAAAAAAGTGGGGTAGAAATAGTTTTTTTTTTCCTTTTAGTTTTCTTTTAAAGAAAAGATGATAGGAAAAATGAAGATAGTTTTGGCTAAGTAATTGAAAGGTTGAGTATGGATTTCCAATTACCAATGAAGGGTCTATTTATAGTGCAAAGATGGAAGGCATCTTACTACAATGTGTTATTTTTATTTTTTTAATTTTTTATTTTTTTCTTTCTCATCCTTTAATTATTTACTCATCCACTACCTTCGTTTTTGTCTCTAATCTCTCCTCTTTTTCAATTTTTTGGAATCCAATACCACTAACTCCCAAAGAAAAATCCTCATTATATTATTCTTTTTCTTACCTTTTGAATTACTTTGGAGATAAAAGTTAGTAATTAGTTTTGTCTATGTCTTCCTCTTTTGAATTATGATCACTATTTTTCAAAGAAAATCTCCATTATCATTTTCCTTTTCCTACCTTTTAAATTACTTTAGAGACAAAAGCTATCAATTAGTTTTGTCTATATTTTCCCTTTTTAGAATTACCCACTAACTTTATTCCTTTTTTTCTTACCATTTCTATTCCACTAATTTAAAGTTATCACCTCTCTAAGATAAAACCTCACTAGTCTTTATCTTTTTCTATAACTTATTTTCCACCCTTGGATTGATTTGTCTACTTAATTCTTTGCATACTTAAATCCTAGCTATTCAAATTGTGTCATGGTACTATTTTGGCATAACTATTAACTTTGGGTTATAAGATGTAACAATTTCTAATATGATACAAACATGTCACATTCTTATTTAGGTGACCTAAGTCATCTTGATGTGCATAATATTTTCTTTGAAGAATTAAATTAGTATTAAGTAAAACTAACTTAGAATTTTCAAGTTAAAACAAGGAATAATTATGGTTTTCTCACGTAATAAAATTTAACATTATAATCATGCTACATACATAATTTCTAAGTAAACTTATCAAAATTCGACGTTAAGTTCATTAATAATTCTACTAAGGTTGTAATCGGCCTAATTTTACTTTACTTTTAGCTTCTTTTTTACTTGTCTCTCTTACTTGCTTTAATTTGTTTGGATAAGTTGGAAGCGACCTAATTTTAGTACTTAGATTTGATATAGTATACAATTATCGTGGGATGATAACTCAACTTTCACTTTATTACTTGTTATACGATATTGTGAACTTGCAATATAAGTAACATAGCACTGAATAAGTTTTTAGCATCCTTGCTACGGATTTAAATACTATTTATTTGTTAATAATAATATGATTTTAATTTGAATTCAAACCTTTGTTTTTCAATTTTAGGTACTTTTTTGGCTCTTGTATGCGACGATCTCAAAGCTTTGAATTTATTCCTCTTGATCTAGAAATTGAAAGAAGTGTTTGGAGGCTTTGTAAGGAGAGGATAGAAGCTTCATCTAATTGTGCCACTATGGCCAAACAAGGGTAACAACTTAGAGAGTAACCAAATGGAGGTGAGCCAAGGTCTTTGAAGGATTATGTCATGCCACTGGTGGATGTGATTCACTCTATTATAAGGAGGTTGGCCGTTCAAGTTAACAACTTTGAAATCAAGCCAACAATCATTCAAGTGATCCAAATCTTGGTTCAATTTTGAGGTTCACCCCCTGATAATCCTAACTCCCATATTACTAACTTCTTATAGATACATGATATGTTCAAGCATAATGGGATGAGTGACGATGCTATAAGGCTAGGACTCTTTCCTTTCTTACTCCAGGACAAAGCAAAGAGTTGGTTGTCCTCTCTATCATTAGGCTCTATTACTATGTGGGAGGATCATGCTTAAAAGTTCCTTACTAAATTCTTTCCACCGGCCAATATAGTGAAGAAGAAGAATGAGATTACCTCATTTTTACAATTTGAGTTCGAATCACTTTATGAAGCTTGGGAGTGGTACAAGGACTTTATGCCCAAATCATTTGTGTATTTCCCTCATTCGTCTTTCGAGGAGTCTAGTTTGCTAGTTTTCCATTAACTTTCTAGCAAGTATCTTTGGAGTGTCCAGATCACTTGCAATGGTCACACGAAGGTCAACTCTTTCTTTGTTGATTCTCGCTGTTAAATTGTGCTCCATCCCTGGGTGGCTAAAGCAGAAGCATCTATGGTTAAAATCATGGCATCATTATTGGGATTTCCTAACATCAATTTCTTCCAGCTCTCTTCTTTCTTAACCTCTAAAAATACTGCACAAATGTCTTAGAGGCTTGGTACTTAGGATTCTCCTATAACATCATCTAAGTTTTTATTAAAGACCAAGAAAAAAATTTTAAACTCGATCTCTTTCCGATATCCCCTTGTAAAGCTTGTAATGTTTAGCGCAATGCCATGTTACTTCGTCAAAAATATACAGTTGCTACCAGTGCATGATACAATGTTGAAATATTCAGTTACATTGAGCTCTCTTTAGCTAAGGTCATGTAGAACGCTTTTGAGTCTGAAAATTTCTGATTTGGTCTCCTTGCTGTAATAGCTCCAATTGATGGCATCCCACATTTCCTTTGTCATTTTGTAATACATGAAGTTTTCTTCTATTTTGTTATTCATGAAATTGATTAACCATAACCTAACATATTGTTCTCTGTTTTCCAACTTTTAAATTTTGGATCCTTCTCATCCGGTTGTGTAGCATCACCATTGAAATAGTCTTCTTTCTTTTCCTTCTATGAATATCATCCCGAAGTGTGACTACTGGACAAAATTCTGTCGATTGAATTTGTGACTTTTCATTTGCTGAATATGAACTTTGAATCCATTGGTTGGACTTGGATTAACAACCCTGAATGAAGCAGAATTAACCTCGGACTATGAGGTTTCTTTTCCATTGGCCATTCCATATTTTGGCATTATGTTTAGCTAAAGAATCAAGGTTTAGAAAATGACTCTGATACCATGAAAGCAAAGGTTGCTTTCCTAAATAATATAAGGCGTATTAATGCTTTAGTTTTCAATAAGGGGAAGAGCTTGAAAAAAGCAAAGTGTGCCTATGGTAGTAGACTATTACATTTTTTAGGCCTCTGTACTTTAGATTATATTAGTAAAGTGCTAGTGCTCCTATAGGGTAAGGCTCTTTTGCTATGAATGAATTCGAAAGAAAGACAAAAGCCAGTGCATTTTGTATAGATCGAGACATGTAGCTTGATTCTTTACACATTTTATACTTGGAATAGACACTTGTTCCTATAACATTTGTGACGCCCCCTGGTTTAACCATATTGTCGTATACAGCCAAACTAGGAAGTAATACTCTTTCTTAAACCATATCTTTAGTTTTGTGAAAAGGTGGGCAAATTTGAACTTTCTAAAACTTTTAAACAAAGCAACTGCGTGGCATTACTTGCAAAAAGTATCTTTACAAAATGTACAATCAAAAGAGGTTTTTACCAGTCTATTTTGCCATCAGCAGTAGTATTTATATTACACCAAAATATCTCAAAACAAAAATGTCGCCCACAGGTCAAGCTCGTCCACATCTGTATGATCATGGCGATAAAAGGCAGGCCAGGCAACCAGCTAGTCAATAGTAAAATGTACCTCCTCATCTGCATCACAAGACTAAAATGAGCTAAAGCTCAG
>JXTC01000570.1:154723-173590 GCA_002914845.1 Trema orientale | reverse complement strand
TGCTGGTATTTTCACTATAGATGTGTCATTTTCCAAAAGGGTTTCCATTATCCTCTTGATGGTTTCCGTTTGGGCTTGGCATATCGGTCTATACATATTCCTGCATGCTGACACACACACACATCATGTGAGCCCCTTTTTTGTCTTATAATTAATATTGATATGGCTAAACGCTGGCTTGCCAGGGAGCTGTTGGTTTGAGGATTAGAGTGTATGATCGAGTAATGTGTTTCATTAACTGTCACTTTGCTGCACATCTAGAAGCAGTTAATCGTCGCAATGCAGACTTTGATCATGTATATCGGACAATGACCTTCAGTCGACCGACCAATCTATTCAATGCTGCTACTGGTACAAAGCTGTACCTATTCTTGTTTTGTTCGCTTGCCTTCTCAATGTATTTATTTTGGCTTGTTTATAGATCTGGATTGCTATTGGTCCTTTCTGTTGCAGCTGGTGCTTCATCTGGTGCTTCATCTGCTGCTCAGGTGCTTCGCAGTACAAATGTAAGTATATGTTTTGACTATAGCATGCTAAATTGATCTGAGTTATTAATTTATTTTTTGGGAAGTGATTTTATTTCATTTAGCTTGTTAAAGCATTGTTGTCTTCACGCAGACTGGTGTTGCCTACTCTGCTGACGGGATGCCTGAATTATCTGAGGCAGACATGGTCATATTTCTCGGTGATTTTAATTATCGACTAGATGGTATATCTTATGATGAAGCTAGGGATTTTGTCTCTCAAAGATGCTTCGATTGGCTTAGAGAAAGGGATCAGCTCCGAGCGGAAATGGAAGCTGGAAATGTCTTTCAAGGAATGCGTGAGGCGGTTATTAAGTTTCCTCCCACATACAAGTTTGAAAGACACCAAGTTGGTTTAGCAGGTACCTTTTTCTTCGTGTGTAGGATTTGTTCAGTTGACTGAACTGGTTAGGGACTTAACAAGGTGGGAAAAAACTGTTTTGAGTATTGAAAAAAGATTCTGAATTGAAAGCCAGTTGAGCTGTTCGAGGTTGTCTGAAACTATTTTGTTTGGGGTATTTTTCACCGCGCGGGCTTTCCATTCCTGTTCTGGAAGCTTTTTTCACGTAGGCTGCTCAAAAGCTTCCCAAAATAATTAACTTGTTTGTAAACTCTCTATTTATAGGGTATGATTCTGGTGAAAAGAAGCGCATTCCAGCTTGGTGTGATAGAATACTATACCGTGATAGCCGTTCAAACTCAATATCGGAATGCAGTTTGAAATGTCCTGTAGTTTCCTCAATATTGCAGTAAGTTCTTCTAGCGTGAAAGCTTTCTTTCTAATTCTAAGTCCAAAGAATACAACGGTGGTATGTCACCTTATTTATCTTATTTGAATTTTTATTTGGTGTAGGCGGCTGTTGATCTCTTAAACTCTTACTTTTAGATACTATATAGTTTTCTTCTGATTTACAGGGATGCGACCCTGTATTTATAATTGTAAAACTTATTTTTTATGTTTGAACTTTAGATTAGATTAGGTACATGTACTTGTGGAAACAAGCTCATCAATTTTTGTTGTCTAGAATTCTCTAGCTGTTTGATTCACATCAATCTGCTCGATATTAGATGATCAGAACATGCATATGAAGGGAATGTGGTCAAACTCTAGCGTGGGACCACGCTAGTGATTACAATTTATATAATTACTAGACTTACACCTGTTGCACAAATATTTTCGTTGCTTGTTTCCTTGATACGGATGCAGCATGGTCTTAAAACTTAAATATGTGACATCTCATGTTTGATAGGTACGAGGGTTGCATGGATGTGACAGACAGTGATCATAAACCTGTCCGCTGCATATTTACCGTTGATATTGCACGAGTTGATGAATCAGTCAGGAGACAGGGGCTTGGAGAGATTCTTGGATCAAATAATAAAGTCAAATGTATGCTTGAAAATCTGGGCAAGATTCCGGAAACCATCATCAGCACAAATAACATAATTCTTCAAAACCAGGACACATCCATCTTGCGTATTACTAATAAATGTGGGGAAAAAGATGCATTATTTGAAATAGTTTGTGAAGGACAGTCTACTGTCAATAATGATGGGCTCACATCGGATCATTGTCCTAGAGGTTCCTTTGGCTTTCCACGATGGCTTGAGGTTAGCTTGTTTTGCTTAGAACAAGAACAATAGTTTTACTTTTGCAGGTTATTGTAGTTTTTCGAGTAAATTACAATAATAGATTACTGTACCAATCAGAGCTAGCTCAATTGGTCTGGGACCCAGGGTGTGCGAGTGTGTGAGGGTTAGATCATGGGTTCGAGTCCAGGGAAGAAAAAAAGAAAATAGGTATCTAATCAACAACAACAACAACAACAAAAAAAAAAAAAAGAAAAAAAGAAGAAAAAACAACAACAATAATAGATTACTGTGGTTTGATAAAATTTTACCTGCTGAGACACAATCTGTTTTGTTGCACTGGTGTTAGAAATGTCTTTCTAGAATGGTTTCTCCTGATACTTTCCTACAAGGGTGTAAATTTGTAATAAATTCAAATCTAAAAGTTTTATTATCAATAATGGAGGGATATGGGTGCCGAAAATTTATGCATGGTGTATGCTTGTAAGTTACCCTTTTTTGTTTTATCTCAAACTTGAATTGTTTCTAGTGGTTCTGTCTGTGAAAATAGTCCATTGAAAAGTTTCTTCAGTTTTTAAAAAGTCTATAATTTGCTGGTCTAGGTTCAAAATTTTCTCATCTCTTATTGTCTTTGCCTGGGAATTAGGTTACTCCAGCTACTGGCATTATCAAACCACATCATATTGCGGAGGTATCTGTTCATCACGAGGACTTCCAAACACTGGAAGAATTTGTTGATGGTGTCCCACAGAACTGGTGGTGTGAAGATGCCAGAGACAAGGAAGTTATATTGTTGGTCAAGGTGAGTGGGAGGTACACAACTGAGTCAAGAAATCACCAGGTTCGTGTACGCCACTGTTTTTCATCACGAAAGAGACAAAATGACCGCGAGCCTGAATCCAGACAACTCCAGGGAACTGTACTTCGCCGGTCTGATTTCCAACGCCTTAGCAGTTCCCACGATGTGGTTGACCACCTAAAAGACATGGTTGACAACCTAAAAAGCATGCACAGTCCTTGAAGAATATGACTAAAAACAGTATGCGCAACTGTGTCTGGGACTACGGATTGGTTGAGGAATCTTCCTGTTTAGTTAAACATCAGGTTGTATGAGTACCCACTGTGAATACGTGGGAAAGCCAGGTTGCCTTCTTTTATGCATTTGCTAAGTTTCGCCAGTTGCATATGGAGCTAACTCCTCCTTGTCATCATGTTTGTTGTGTAAATTCTTTGTTCCAGTTTATAATCTTTCAGGCTAATTTTCAGTTTGTAAGTGTACAGGAAAGGCAAAATACATACAGCATCAGATTGGATTAAACATATTTTTGTTTTCCCTTTCGTTTCTTGTTTAACATGTGAATTTTGGTCCATTTGAGTGAAATATATGCTGCTATAGTCAAGGAAGATACTTGGTTCCTCTGTTGTTACTTACTATGGCTTCCGTAGTCTGTGTCGTTTTTGGCTGATCAGTATTCATTGACGCTAATTAAGCCATTGTTTGCCGTTACTAGAATTTTGTATAGTTTGATGTGCACTGAATACCATATCCATAATTTTATGAGCAGCTTCAACGTTTTGTTTTGTTCTTGAAGGGTGTGAGACTTTTGTATGGGGCAACCATTGGGGAATAATGCTCAGGGTAATGCTATTATACTCCGTTCTCCTTTTATTTTGTTTCATTCCTCTAGGATAATGCAAATGACGAGTACTCCCAGTTTGAAGTTGGAAGTTTTTTCTATTACAATTTACCTGTCGCTTGATGTTGCTAGGAATACAAGCCATTCATTTTCAACCAAGTTAATTTGTTGTCCATTTTCAAAATAGGTTATTACATTTCAGGTACTTTTGTATGGTTTAAGCTGATTTGACTAGAACATTCCCGTATTAATAATTATGTATAGCCCAAGGAAAATTTGGGTACTGATTATATAGTAGTGTGATCCGCAGTTAAGTATAGAAGTGAACTCTTTGATTTATGACTACACCGACGTTACTTCAAGTGCATTTAGGGCATATTTGGTATAGCTTCCAAAAAATTTTTAGAGACTAAAAATTACTTTTAAAGGTGTTTAGATGACATCTCATAAGATCTTTTTGTATTTAAAAGACTTTTTAATGAAGTATGAACTTACTAACTATTTTAGGAAGATCTTCCAATACTATTATTTTAAAAAATAAAAGTCATCACAAACGGATCCTTAGGATATAATAATACTTGTATTATGCTCTTCAAGCTAAAATAAAAACGTGTATTCTCTGCCTAAAATGGACCAAGTTATTATTATAAGATATTTGGTATAAGTGATAATGAGACGCTGAAGATATAAATACATGCATGGAGCGGATTGCTTATACCATAGTTCACTGAACAAGGAATCTGCGTATATACTACACGGACTACCACCTACCAAATAGCTACAGTCTCTAATATTTTCTTTTTCTCCTTTTTGGATGAAACAGGTTCCTTTAAAGAATATCATTACTAGAAGCAAAAAACTTTTATAATATTACATACTACAACATAAAAAGATTACAATTTCAAATTCCTCAAAAAGATGAGACAAAAGGTAGATCACAAACACTCTAGAAATAAGATTTGTCGGTTACCATTGAGGATAATAAGAGCCACTAGCATTAATTACCTTCATCTACTCCTAGACTGCATTCTAGGCATAGAAGACTAAGGTCTATAAGATGCCCACATCTTTTGAAATCCACGCCCGTAGAAGAAAATAAGAAAAAATAACTTAACTATCTAACCAGATCTATATCAGAGAAGAAATCTCAGATTTAAGATCTGGTAAACGAAATGAAAATCTACACAAAAGTAGTACTATAAGACAGATCTAAATTTGGATTATTTAAATCTGAAAAAGAAAAAGAAATAGAGAAAAGGAGGAGAAAAAGCGCAATGAGAGGAGGCTAGAGAAAGAGAAGGGAGGGCCCCCTCTCCAGCCTTCATGAGGAGCCGCACTAGCTTTTCTGTTGAAAGGAGATGCATGTAGAGAAAGAGAGAGAGAGAGAGAGAGAGAGAGAGAGAGAAGGAGGGATAGACGACTGCTAGCTGGAGGATGATGCTCTTGCGAGTCTGCTACGGAAGAAAAGAGAGGGAGCGGGTGAGAGCATTTTTTTTCTTCCCCTAATATTTTCTTTACTTGGCACTGAAGGTTCTAACATTTAAAAAGGCAACAATTTAATTGATATTTTATTTAGAGGAAATTAGATTTTTAACAAAAAAAGTACTAAAAAAAATTAAAAAATCCGGATTTTGAAATTATTTGAAAAATCCCAAATTTAATTAGAAAAATACGACTTTCAAAAGTATTTAGAAAAATATAACTTTTTATAATTAATTAATGAGACACTTGAGGTAATATGTCAAATTATCTGAGGTAAATTGATTGGTTATTTCAAGTAACTAGATTGGTTATCCAAAATAATCTAACTAGTTATCTTGAGTACCATTGAAAAGTACCAATTTTGAAAAAAAAAGTGCTATTTTTTAATATTTATTAAAATTGATATTTTTAGAAATATTTCAAAAGTGATATTTTTCTAAATTAATTCGGTATTTTTCCAAAAAGCAGCCCATACAAGTTTTTTCAATTTGAGAAATTTAGGTGGATGACCAAAATTTTAAATTTGATTAAGTAGATATCCACTTTTAAAATTTTATAGCTAAATGTCCACATAGATTTATTTTTATACTTGGTAGATACACATATCTACCAATTTTAGTTATTGTTCTGAAATGCACTGGGTATATAATTTTTTATACTTGGTATATAAAATTTTACACTTGGTATATATGCATATATACCAGATATTTTGCTATAACTTTTGACAAAGAGACATTTACTGAAATTAAACCCAAAATTTGGTCATATTTCTATAAGTCCCTTCAATTTTTAACCTATGAGCCTGGATTTGTAAGAAGCCCTTTTATTTATCCCGTACAACTTGACCATTAATGAGAATGTGAGTCGAATGTGAACCACCCATTAAGGTATTTAGCTTGCCAATAGAAGTTTTATGTAATATACATTATTTCTTTTTCCATGTCATGAATAAAACACAAATTATTAGTGTGATATTGATCTTTAATTTTATTTTTCTAAGAAACAAATTACGTTTGTGATATTAACTTTGTAACAACTTTTTTTCTTCCCTCGTTATAACAATGCCGTGTGTGCACAATTGATTATATAAATGAATCATTGTTTTATACTAAACAAAGTTGAAGAATACATAGCAATACATATTTGGTTCAAATATATATGAACGCTTAATGACCTAAAATAAAGAAAATCAAAGGACTAGGTCATTCTCATGAACATAATGATGATAAGAAATCAACTGGAATAAGTATGATTTCTCTATTATAAGTTGATGTCAATTTTCTTGTAATTGATCCAGCATATTTGGTTAATGATGAGACGTGCAATTAAGCAAAACAATTATACATATATCCATGTAAAGATCTGGACGTGATAAACTTTGAGAAGAAGAAATATAGAAGCATATAGTATTAATACGCATATATACCAATATTGTAGGAGGTAAGTTATACTAATTAAAGAGTGGGCATCAGTTAATAAATTAGTGTATGCTTGTATTGTTTGAAACGGCGCAGCTAGCTTTCGTGAATCGGGTATCCATGTGAGTGTGCATTGCATATTCCCATTACTTTTGTTAAACCTCAAACCATCCCATGCTATAAATATATATAATACGTACGCTATGTCTATATATATACGTTGAAAAACACCATCATAATCACCTACTAGCACTTGTTCATATTGATTCTACCTCTAACCAGCAAGCCAAGGCTACTAATTGATCGTCTACCAATACCATAGCTACCAAACAAAATTTCATCTTCATTTCCATTTTCATTCTCATTCTCATCCCAATTGTTTGGTATTCAGCTCATTCAAATCAAATGGCCAACTTATTCCTCACTACTAGTGGGATTAGGTTGTGTAGAAGACCGAACTCTTAGGCAATCATAATCAGTTTCTAATGCTTCTGCTTTCGATTCATTGTCCAGATTATAACTATCTATGATTTATTCAGGTATACTTAATGAATCCCAACCTATCAGTTTTGTATGAATAATCTAGGGTTTGTGTTTGGTATTTGGTATTTGTAATCTCACAATCATCCTAACAAATAGTGTCAGAGGGGGATTTCATGTTAAAATTAATTAGGTTTTCATGTATGTCTGTAGTTTTCATTATCTATACTTATTTAGATTTCTAAGGGGTTTAGATTATACGTGCATGATATATAATTTTACATGATTTATTGAGTATTTGATGCTATGAAGGTTAGGTTTTGGCTTTTATATCGTTCATATTTCAGATTTGGGGCTAAAAACATCATTTGCAGGTTTATTTTGATGTCTGAAGCCATTTAAGCGAATCTGAAATTTTTCAGATTCATACTGTAACAATGTTTTCGGTAAACTGAAAACGAGAATCGGTCGACCGAAAATACTATTCCAACAGGTTGATTTTCAACCTTATTTTTGATTTTGGGGTGTAGATTTCGGTCTTTTCTGACTTAATTTATAGAGTTTCAACCCATTTTCGACCTATTAAGGACCAAAACGACCCACACTTTGTCTGTTGAAAACCTTATTTGGTCCTAGAGTTGATGAAGTGCTCAACCATTTTGGAAGAAATCGAATCTGACAATTTGGTCACTATCAGCTGATCGACCGAAAGTGGCTTCTCGGTCGATCAAAAGTTGTTGAAAACTACAATTTGGTCTCTATGGTTTTCAGTCAACCAAACGGTCGACCGAAAGAGCAGAATGAATCGGTCGACCGATTCCCACAGTAAAGAAAATTTCAGTTTAATTTTTCAGGCATTTCAGTCAATTTTCTTTACACCTTTGGCTTGTATGTTAAATTAAATACGATAAAGCAACATATTGCCAAAATAACCTCTATTGCATAATTTTGTTTAGTCTAACATATAAAGATGTTGTGAGTTTGTTGTTAATGTGGGTGATTATTGGCCCAAAGGAAGGTGATCATTTAGCACGACAATAAATACACATGTGATGATAAATACGTCACGGTTGTTCGGTTTCTATGTAAATAATAAATTGGCCCAAAGAAAGATTTGTTACTTTACAGGATTTATTATTAGTATTTGATCATTGTACTTGAGAATACCACTTGCAAGTTAATGAGTCAACCCGAAAGAAGGCTTGTTAATGTTGCACTAGGTATCTTATGATGGTAGCTCAGTTTATGTGATTATGTGATATGTCATATTTGCATATTTTGTGATTAAATTATATACTTGTTTATGACATTTCAGGTGCGAGCATATTTAATTTATGATTTTATTATGTTCTCTGTTCAGTTTTTACCAATTTGAGTATAATTTTCGTGCTTACGGGCAGAAACTTTAAGGCCTAGAAAGAGAATGTCATGATCGTATTAGGTTGTATGGATTTTGATCTAGCACTCAGAAAAGACCAACCCGCTGCTCTTACTGAAGAAAGTTCCACTGAGGATAAAAGGAACTTTGAGCTATGAGAAAAGTCCAATCGTATGAGTGTCAAGATTATGAAATGCTATATTCCAGAAATTATGTCAGGCTCTTTGTCAAAAAAGAAAAATACTTGGGCTTTCCTTGCTGTTCTTGAGAAATTATATCTCAATAATGAAAAAGGGTGAGATGATTACTACCATAGAGAAACTCATCTCAATGAGGTATAACGACAAAGGAAATATAAGGGAGTAAATCTACTGGTATATAGGCCTAACACTTAGAAAAAATTATACGTGCATGAAAACTATGGAAAACACATGATTACACCATGAACGCAGTAGAAAAATTAGCGGATTTAGATTTTAAAATTTTATATAAAAATAATTTTCATAATCATAGAATATTCATATATCATATACAGGATCATATATAATATAAAGCAAATCTAGATGCATAAACCCTAGAAATGAGATTAGAGTTTACCTCTTGTAACGTACTCCTCCTTGATCTCCTTGTTGATGCTGATCAAAACTCTAACCCTAGATCTTCTTGTCTATGCTCTAGTTCTTGGTTGATGAGGCGAATGGGCACCAAGTTGAATCCTTCGTTGGAGAATGATCAAGAATACCTTCTTGATCCTTTGGAATTCTGGGACGTGAGATGAAAATGTGAGGTTGCAGAAAACTTTTTCTCCTTAAATTTCTCAGTGTTGGCCAAATTCTCTCTCTCTTTCCCTCTGTTTCACGTGTAACTCTATTAGGGTTACTGTGCAGTTTTTTCTCTCATGTATCTTATATATATGAGGCCCAAAACTGCTAATCCCAGTCCAACTAGGATTGGGCTTGTTCTCCAATTTGGGTTTTGGGTATATTTTTATAAATATGTCCAACTCATGCAACTTATTTATAGAAATACTAACTTCTGTGTAGAATCATTATTTTACATAATTTCATGAAACTAATTTCACAAATATCACTAATCAATTAATGAGCTTTGTTGAGCTAGACAAGGGATCTAATGGATCTAATAATCTAAGCTTTAATAGTATAATAAATACATAATAACTCTTATTATGGTATTTATATAAATGCTATTAGTAAAAGGAATACTCCACTAAAGGCCCAATACTGCACTCTTAGATTAAATGTCATGCCTTTTATAGAGATTTAATCAACTAGCCTTAATTAACTGATCCATATAGTATATTCTATACCACACATTAAATCCCTAAACAATACCATAGTTGGATAGGTGAAATTACTGTAATATCCCTCTAACACATATTTACCTTTGAGTTACCATCTTTTTATCAAGGAATAATATTGTCGATAATTTTGTTCTCAATGGCCATTTAGACAAAATTATCAACCATCTTAGATTTAATTATTCCATGAATCTTGAAAGACCCTAAAGTAGTATTAATGTATAGTGTCCTCAACTGTTTGGTGTTCCCCTCAATTCATAAATCATAACCTCTAATATGTCAGAGTTCGCCTCTAATTTAACAGAGGTTAGTCTTTTAATAAATCAAAAGGTTACAATCCATGAAAGCAAGTCCAGTCAAACATCAATGATTAAGATCTATATGCTAAGATTTAGTTTGTGGTAATATTAAGAATTGAGTTACGATACTCCAATTGTTTATATTACTGGATCCAGTTCAATACACATAATTTATTTATGTTGTACTAGTGTTTCTATCAGAAGTCAGACACATCATTCCTATTGAGATAGACAAATACTATAATCTTTAGTAAATAAAGTATTCTATCTTTATTTACAGATTGTGAACTAGTTAATTTAGACTTAAATAAAAAAACAAGTCTCTCCATAATTAACAGTTAATCATGTTTGTTTCTTTATACACAAATAAAGTCATGGAATCTTTTTCAGATAAATAAACTATTTAACTGAGATAATTTAATCTAGCAAATATCATAATTGCATCTAAGAAAAAGTTGTTTACACTAAAAAGGTAAAATTAGAAATCTATTTTCTAGGGCAAATATCCCAACAAAATCATACAGATATCTCATTTGGCTAATAAGCTTAAGGAACTTAAGTTAGAAATTTCTGAGAAATTGCTTATAGCCTTGGTTTGCTTTCTCTTCCTAATCAGTATGGGAACTTAAAGACTATATATAATACCCAGAAAGATAAATAGAATATTAATGAATTAATAGTCATCTGTGTCCATGATGAAGAGAAAATCAAAGCTGAAAGGCCGGAAAGTGTTAACTTGACCACTACTTCTAAGGCAAAGAATAGGAAAATGGATAAGGGAAAGGAAGCTCCAGTTTATCCACTTGCTAAGGCTAGAGGTAGCAAAATAGGCGGGCCAGGCTGGCTCGGCCTGCCCAAAGTGGGCTTGGGAGAGAAAATGGGCCGAGCTGAGCCGGCCCATACCGGCACGTTCTTGGCCCAAATTAAAAAGAAAAATAAAAGATAAGATTATCATNAAAAGAGAATGTGTATTTAGAAGTATTGGAAAAAATTTTGTATTTAAATTTATTTAAAAATTTTAAAAAAAATTTAAAAAAAATTATTTTTAGTGGGCCAGGTTGGGCTAGTCCATCCAGGCTAGATTGGCAGGCCCGGCCTAGCAGACCTAGATATCTAGGCTCAGCCTGGCCATAATGACGGGCCGCCAGCTGGCCCGTTTTGCTACCTCTAGCTAAGGCACAGAAGAAACAAGATGAGCAAAGTTGCTTCTTTTGTAGAAAAGTTAGACACTTGAAGAAGGAATATACTAAGTACAAAACTTGACGTGTTAAGAAGGGTAAGTGTCTCATTTATGTTTGTTCTGAAGTTAATTTAACTTTTATATCTAAGGAAATTTGGTAGGTAGATTCTGAGGCTATTAATCACGTTAGTGTTTTCATGCAGAGTTGCCAGTGGAGCCGAAAGCTAAGTGATGCTGAAAGAGTCATCTATGTGGACGACGACTAAACAACTGAGATAGACGCCATAGAGGATTTTAGATTGGTTTTTGAATACTGGAAAACATTTTGATTTGCTTCAGACTTTTGTGGTACCGCCTTTAAGACAGAGTTTGGTTTCTATTTCTGTATTGGATAAATCTGGATTTGCTTGTTCTTTCAGAAATAATTTATTTAGTATTATATGTGATTCAATTGTTGTTGGTACTGATTTTCTTAATGACAACTTATATATGTTAGATACCCAATCTTCCGTTAATGAGACTTTGCATGTTAATTCAAGAGGTACAAAATAAAAATTAACTAATGAAGACTCATCGATGCTATGGCACAGACGCTTATGACACATTTCTAAACAAAGAATTGAACATCTTATATCTGATGGGATCCTTAGTCCCCTTGACGTGGCAGACTTTAAAGTCTGCATCGAGTGTATAAAAGGGAAACAGACAAATACTAGGAAGTTAGGTACCAATAAGAGCTCTAGTATCTTAGAATTGATACATACGAATATTTGTGGTCTCCCCTATGGCTTCTTGGAATGGACAACAGTTTTTTTTTTCATGTTCATAGATGATTATTCTCATTATGGGTATATATACTTGATTTATGAGAAGTCACAATCATTGGATGTATTTAAGGTTTATAAAGCTGAGGTTGAAAATCAGCTTGATAAGAAAATGAAGGCTGCCAAATCTAATCATGATGGTGAATACTACGGTCGGTATGACGGACTAGATGAGCAACGTCTATGGTTCTTTGCTAAATATTTTGAAGAGTTCAGTATTGTCCCATAATACACTATGCAGGGAAACCTAGCATGAATGATGTTGCTGAACGATGAAATAGGATACTAAAGAATGTGGTAAGGCGTATGATTGGTTATTCCATCTTATCAAAAGTACTATAGAGAGACGCACTCAAAACTGCAATATGTATCCTAAATAGAGTACCAAGCAAAGCAATAGCCAAAACCCCTTATGAACTTTGGACTAGGCAAAAGCCCAATATAAGTCATTTACACATATAGAGTTATCTAGCTGATGCAAGGCCTTACAGACTGAATCAAAAAAAACTAGACTCAAGAATCGTAAGCTACTACTTTGTTGGGTATTCTGAAAGATCTAGAGGCTATAAGTTTTATAATCCCACAGTAAAGTCTTTCTTTGAGACGGGATATAATAAATTTCCTGAGGATATTAAGTTTGGAAGGGAAGATAAGGTTAAGGATATTATTTTTGAAGAAAAATTCATTCCACTCCCTATGGTTACTATTACACTCAGGATCCTAATCCTGAGAATATCATTGTTCAAAATGCAATCATTCTAGTTCAAGACAATGTTTAGGAGGCTCTTGTCCCAGTTGAGGTAAATGTTCCTATAGAACAAACTCAATAACCTCAAGAACTAGTACCTTTAAGGAGGTCCACTAAAGAAAGAAGAAGTGCGATATTGGATGACTATATCGTATATCTACAGGAACATGAGTTTGACATTAGGATAGTAGAAGATAATTGAATCAACTTCATACAAGTCAAATAAAGTTTTAATTCTCAAAAGTGGATTAATGCCATGAATGAGGAGTCTATGAGAGACAATGACATTTGGGATCTCGTCAAGCTGCCTGAAGGTATGAAGCCCATTGGTTGTAAATGGATATTTAAAACTGAACAGGATTCGAAAGGCAATGTTGAGAGATATAAGACACGTCTTATCGCTTAAGGCTTAACTCAAAAGGAATGCATTAATTTTAAAGAGATATTCTTTCTGGTTGCTTGGAAGGATTCCTTTAGAGTTATTATGGCAGTTGTGGCTCATTATGACCTTGAGCTTCATCAGATTGATATTTAGATAGTATTTCTTAATAGTAAATTGATGTGGTTCAACTAGAAAATTTTGTATCGGAAGATCCAAAATCTATAGTCTGCAAACTCAATAAGTCCATCTATGGTCTCAAGTAGGCTTTTCGTCAATAGTATCATAAATTTCATGAGGTAATTTTCTCGTTCGGTTTTAAGATGAATCTAGTTGATGATTGTGTATATAATAAGTTTAGTAGGAGTAAGTTTATTTTCTTAGTACTTTGTGTTGATAATATACTACTGACAAGTAGTGACATATGCTTACTACACGATACCAAAAGATTTCTTGCGAAGAATTTCGAAATAAAAGATCTTGTAGTTATCTCTTTTGTATTAGGTATACAGATACATCGAGATCACTTTTGGGGTATCCTTGGGTTGTCACAAAAGAGGGTGTTCATCAGGTTTGGTATGGATAAGTCTACACCAGCAGATACTCTGGTATATCTAAAAGAGATAAATTTAGGCTCAATCAAAGCCCCAAGAATAATATTGATAAAGAAGCCATGCAACAGTTTCTTTATGCTTTGGCTATAGAAAATCTGATGTATGCTCAGATATATACGCATTCGGATCTAACGTTCATAGTTGGCATGTTGAGCAGAGACATGAGTAACCCTAGAGTGGATCATTAGAAGACATCAAAGAGGGTTATGAGATACTTACAGAGAATAAAAGAATACATGCTTACTTATCAGAGATTAGATATTTTGGAAATCAATGGGTACTCCGACTCTGACTCTGCGGGATGCTTAGACAGTAAGAGATCCACATCGGACTATATCTTTCTTTTGGCTAGAGGAGCTATTTCTTGGAAGAGTGTCAAGTAGACACTCATAGCTACTTCAACTATAAAGGCAGAATTTATAGCCTATTATAAGGCATCCAATTAGGGGATATGGTTGCGAAACTTTGTCATCGGGCTGCATATAGTAAATGGTATTAAAATGCCATTGAAGCTTTATTGTGACAATAACTCAACAGTCTTATATTCCAACAATAATAGGAGTTCATCGAAGTCAAAGCATATTGACATTAAGTTTCTAGCTATGAGAGAAAGAGTTCAGAAATCACTTGGTGTCAATTGAGCATATCAGTACAAACTCCATGATAGCGGATCTACTCACTAAAAGTTTACCACCTAAAGTCTTTTATAAGCACACTACTCATATAGGTGTTGTATTTTTAGATGGTGTGTAGTTTTAGTAGGAGTTTGTAGCTTGGTTTAAATGCTTAATTATTATATGACACTTGTTTATGTTTATATACTGCAGTATTTTGATTGATAATAATTTTTATTTTAGACTCTGTATATTTTATATATGATATGGTACGATGTATTTCATATTTTCTTATTTTTCTACTGTGGTTTAACAATAAAGTTTGTGGTAATACACTAAAGGGGAAAAACTAAGATCGATCTCATAAAGTTTCGGGAGGACCAGTTAGAAATAGGTATAGTGAATCACATTACGTATAATTTCTATGCCATATTTCATACTCAATATGTGTCATTCGAGTGTATTAGTACAATGATCATTGAGGGTTCTAGTTGCTATCTAAATAAGTGCAACGACGAGAACTTTAGTTTCGTGCTGATATGTCCGATGGACAGGACTGCAACTTCGGAGATATTCACGAATAATATGGCATATTCATGGCCATACTTCAGTTTTGCAATACAATTATATTTGTTACATATGTGACCCAAGTGAGAGATTGTTAGGAAATTCTATTTCTTATATTGGGCCACATATTTTAAACAATTGTATTGTATCATATTATTTTTAAGCAGATCCAATAAGTAATTTAATAAGGTTGGGTCAGGATATCCAACTGGGTATGAATACCAGCGTGGATACCCTGTAGTTATCCAATATAGAGTACTTAAAGAAAATATTAGGGTTATAGTCCCCACTATCTTTTCACATATGCTCATTCTTTCTGTGGCCTACCATTAGTTACAGAGAGTTTCATTTGAGTGTTTTAGGGATTAAGTTATGTGGAAGACCAAACTCTCAGGCAATCATAGTCAGTTTTTAATGCTTCCGCCTTTGGTTTATCGTCCATATTATAGCTATCTATCAGGACTCAAGTATAGTCAATGAATCTATACCTATCAATTTTGCATGAATGATTTAGAGTTTGTATTTAGTATTTACAATCCCATATTTATCACAACAAGTAGTATCAGAGAGAAATTTCATGTTAAAATTGATTAGGTTTTCATATATATCTATAGTTTTCTAATCTATGCCTATTTGGACTTCTAAGGTTTAGATTAGACATGCATGATATATGATTTTACATAATTTATTGAGTATTTGATGCTAAGGGTTAGGTTTTAATTTTTGAGTCGTTCGTATTTCGGATTAGGCGTCAAAAATACTATTTTTGGGTTTACTTTGATGTTTGAAGCCATTTAAGTGAAAACACAATTCCAACAAGTTAATTTTCAAATTAATTTTTTATTTTGGGGTCGATTTTTTGGATAGATTTCGGTCTTTTTTGACTTAAATCATGGAATTTCAACCTATTTTCGACTTATTAAGGACCAAAACAACTTACATTTTATTCGTTGAAAACCTTATTTGGTTGTAGAGTTATTGAAGTGTTCAACCCTTTTGAAAAATATCGAATCTAACAATTTGGTTACTATCATACTGGTCGTCCATTCTTCCTTTCTTTATTATCAAAAAAGTGAAAAGAAGGTATAATTTTGTGTTTTACTATTTTAAGTTTTAATTAAGGGAAGAGAAGGGTAAATTGATGAGAAAAGTTAAAATACAAATGTGATAGTACTGGATCTGGAAAGTAGCAATACATGACTACAACTACATATGGTAGTACTACTGGATACTAAACAAGACGACGTCACACGTGATTGTGGCCCAACTACAACTACACCTACAACTACAACTAGTTAGGTAAGGTAGGTTTAGGAATGATAGGAATAAGGATAGTGAAATACTGAAATGCACTGGTAATAGTAAAATTAGTAGTCTAGCTAGTCATGTATCTTTTAGCATTTTTGTACCAACAAAACAAAGGGGAATAATTTGTTTAGAGAAAATTGATATTCAATAAATATAAGAAAATATTCCCCTAAATGATAGCAATTTTCTAGTTTGTTTGAAGGGATAACGGTAAAAAAATACCCTGAAGTATGAGTATTCTGTAATTTAAACTTTGAAGTTGGACTCTGCAAAATAATACCCTAATATTAAAAATTTCTAAAAATTAATAATCTGAACAGATTTTTTAACTAATTTTAAGAAAAAATAATAATAATATCCTCCATTAAAACTAGATTAATTCATATTATTCATGATAATTTTGAAGATATTATTATATTTTATCAGTTAAAAATCAACACAGGTATTAATTTTCAAAAATTCATAATCTTAGGATATTATTTTGCAGAATTTAAACTTTAGGATTTACATTGCTAAATATTCAAATATGAGAGTTATTTTTTTTGCAATTATCTCTTGTTTGTTTGTATACAATTTAATAGAAATACGTATTATTTATTTATTTTTTTTGAAACAGTATTATTTATTGTTAGTAACGTTGGTTTGTAGTTTGTGGTAAGCACAAATTGATTTTGTGCTGATAAATAATTGGACGACTTTTGGCAGAAATTGACAAGAGGGTAGTTAGAGACTTGAGAGACTAGAAAACTAAAGAGCATTAAGCACAGAGGCAGAGGCAGAGGCAGAGGCAGGCAGTGCAGGTGCAGCGACTGCGAGAGAGGAAAAGCAAAGCAAAGCAAAGCTAAGCTAAGCTCTTTGTCTTTGTATTGTATTTGAAATATGGGAGTAGTAGAGAACAAACAAGTGATATTCAGAGATTACATAGAGACGATCCCAAAGGAGACAGACATGGTTTTGAAGGTTTCCCAGATTGAGATTGAGACTGAGATTGAGATTGAGATTGAGATTGAGAGGTCAGGACAAATCCTCCTCCGAAATCTCTATCTCTCTTGTGATCCTTACATGAGGGGCCGTATGCGTAATTTCCATGCTTCCTATGTACCCCCATTTGTTCCTGGGCAGGTAGGTTAAGTTATTACTAGTCTATCAGTAGTTTTGTTTTGTTACAACTTACACTTACTTAAAATAGTTAATGCTGACCATCCCATCTCATGCCAATGCCATAACTATAAATCATATATATAATTTTGGCCTTAAGAATAGCCACTTAAAGGTTATGGTGTGTCCCAAGTTGTGAACTCGGATAGTCCAGATTTCAAGCCTGGTGATTATGTGACCGGGATAACTGGATGGGAACAATACAGCTTGGTTCGTCCAACCCAACAACACCTCAGGAAAATTCTTCCTGATGATGATGTCCCTTTATCATTCCATTTGGGTCTTCTTGGTAACGTACCTATCATTATTGTTATTATTTTTATTTTCACTTTTATGCTTATGTTATGTATATCCTATTGCACACTGCACTGTTTTTTCCTTTTCCTTTGATACAAAAAAGAAAAAAAAAAAAACCACCTTTTATTTAGTCGCCGAGTTAAGTAGTTATAAACTTCTTTTCTTTAATCTTTAGTTTTTTTTGTTTCATATAAATCACATGAACCAGAAAATATCGAGGGGCTCTGTACATGTACATCTTGCATGTTTATTCTCAATTTAACGAAAAATGTAGCAACATGAATCACTCTATATCCTTGAACAACTAGTTATTACATTGAAGATTGTCAGAGGGGATTGTGGGATCAACCGTTTAGAGCATGAAAGCAATGGATATTTACCACTCCTGAATTAGGAATCTCTTCCTTACATAAAACTACTTGGTATCTCTACTCTATATTGAATGTTGTCCCTTTCAGAGCAACAAGAATATAGAAATCTCTAGTAATGTTCCTTGTTTCTGAACGAATAAGATCTGAATGCAGAAGAACCTTACATGGTTTCCCTAGTTGTTAGACCAGTTGCATTCTTATGCATAATTTGAATTCCGTCTCATTGGAAAACTTGAGTCTCTTTTCCTAAATTCTCATTTTGAGTACATTCATCATGCTAGTAATTTGTTGACAAAATTTAACATGTCAAGAAAATTCAACTAGGTTTCTATACAGGATTTGTCTTTGCCAATTCTCCGTTCAATAAAAAAATATTCTCACTTATAATATATGGCAAAGGATTTGAAGACATTTTCAGTTTGCTTGGGCATATAACTTTGTGACTTGCCAGTTGGAAAGTCGTCTTGAGAGTTATGATTAGGTTATCTAAAGCATTCACTAAACAAGAAAAGGTTATGCAGGTATGCCAGGTTTTACTGCCTATGCAGGATTCTTTGAGGTCTGCACCCCTAAGAAAGGAGAATATGTTTTCGTTTCTGCAGCTTCAGGTGCTGTTGGTCAGCTTGTTGGCCAGCTTGCTAAATTGCATGGTTGCTATGTAGTTGGAAGTGCTGGCACCAC
>JXTC01000570.1:103449-149295 GCA_002914845.1 Trema orientale | reverse complement strand
ACCCACACCCACACCCACAATACGGCTTCTTTACTCTCCAAACATCTGGTAACATTTCAATCATTCATTCATTCATGAAATCTACCTACCTACCTACTTCTTACTCTCCTCATATTTCTTTACAATTTTATTCGTTCCTTCTTTTCTCCGCCATTCCTGTCACTTCAGGATGTCTCTAAGCTGACGCCACCAAACAAAAGGAAGAAACCATCACTCAGAGGAGGAAATGATTTTGAGTCTGCTATCTCGGAAAAGGAGGGCATTTTGCGCACCAGTTGGGACAAGCCAGTGGAAGTTGAGAGTTGGGAGCCAAAGTCAGGCAAACACAAGGCAAGTGACCGCAGTGTTTCGTGGTCTCAGAAATCTTCATGGAAGAAACTTGTTGCTGATAAAGGGATCAATTCGTTCAGCGTCGCAGGAAGTAATGCTTCTAGCGAGGAAGGCCAAGGCCACCCAATATCCGAAACTTGTAATGTGGCAGCCCCTGACGAAGAAAACGAGAATTTGGAAAGAGAGGACGCATGGTGCAAACGGACAACGGAGGGGGGGCCAGTAGAAGCAGCTCAGCCAGCTGACCAAAACGTGGTTTCAACTCGGACAGGGAGAGGTGCTTATTGGCGGCATAAATCCTCGTGGACCCAATTGATTAGCGAGAACTATTCATTTAGCATCTCACACAATCTTACGGGCATCACTTCCAAATCCAATCAACAGGCTCCAACAGAGCCCAGAGATGCGGGTGTGGTGAACTCTGCTGCGAAAGAAGGTGGTCCTAGTGTTTCGGAAGTGGGGAAGGAGGCTATGTTGGAAGAAAAATGCGGTGTAGCCGCGAAACAAACATCTCCGCTGAAAGTTGAGATAAGTGACACCTGCACATTTATGAGAAGTGCTACTTCACTCAAAGAATGGGCGAAAACAAAGGCTGCACTCAGTGGCTCACTCAAACGAAAAGGCACCCCGAAGTAAGATCAGATTCTTTTTTTGCGTGTTTTGGAGGGTATTTTCAAGTTGAGTTTGCTTTCGTGCTATTTTTGGTAACAAGGATAAAAGTAAAGAAGTGAGAAAATAGGAAGGGGAGAGAGAGAGAGATATATATATATATATATCATCTGTTTATGTGGTAATTTATGACAATGTTAATGTCATACCTTAGTTGGTTGTTCTACTTCTATCGATCTTTATTGCGCTTTGCTTAAAATACCAGTTGAAGTTTTGCCTGTGTGTGACCAAACCTATAGGCCCTGTTTCAGATGTGGGATTGGATTGGATTAGACTGGATTGGATTATGGTGGATTGGATACTATGTTTGGTACACTATTGGATTAGACAAATTAAAAAAAAATAAAAATTAGAAATTTATTGATTGGACCATAAAAATCACATGCTTCTTTCCTATACACTTTTTTTTTTTTTTGAAAACCTTTCCTATGCATAGAGAAAGCATAATCTTCTCCTAAACTGATCAATCTTATTCAAAAATCATTAATTTTTTATATTTTTTTGGTCGTCCACTCTTTTACAATAAATAAAGAACACAAAATAATAAAGTAATTCCATCTAAATATAAAATAGAATGAAAAGTAGTAAAGTAATTCTATCCAAATATAAAATAAAATAAAAAGTAGTAAAATGAAAAATAAGAATGAAAAATGAGTGAAAAATAATCCCAAGATAACTAATTCCACCATTTTAGTAAAGATTATTTATCCTATACACATTGGATTATTTTTTAGTCAACGGATTTTTAATCCGGTCAACAATTTTTCCCAAACATGGGATTGGGACTATTTATCCTAATCCTAGTCCCAATCCCATGTGCCAAATGGGGCCATAAGGTAATATGTATAACATTTTGTCTCACAAACGTTGTTTTTCGGGATATAACTCTCTAATATGTGACAGGAATGTAGGATGTTAAAAAGGTTTCTTTTTAACATTTTCGCTTTTGTTGTTTATAGTTTTGAAATTGTCGATTACGATTCAATGGATGGTGGGAAAAGCTTTTCAAACTTTGCTTGAGCTTTTCATACTTTTGTTTTATTCATCCTTGGCAGAAAATAAACCGACAGATAAAAACTTGCCATAGACATTCTATGAGTGGGATCTGAATATCTGATGGATTATTTTATGTGCTATTGCAAAACTTCTTGTTATTAAGCTACACAAAATACATACGACTTACTTCATCATAGACATGTCCAAAACGTAGACTAATAAACTTAATACCATCATAGAAATGCCTAAAATATAAGAGTAAACATGTTTCTTCTTTTGTGATTGTATATATGAGCTCGATTACTGATATAACAGGCGATATCGATGAAGTTCCCACAGAGAATTACGTTCTTCGTAACACCTGGTGGAACTTGAGGGCCCTGGATGATAGGTTTCATCAGGCAAGGACAGATTGGAGCTTGGGAGACCCATACACCACTCATCAAAAGTTCGTTTGAAGGGAATTTTTGTAAGAGGCCTTAATCTCCAATGCCATCTCCACCAAACTAACATGGCCACTTCACAATCCCAAAAGGTTTGGATGATCAGTGGTTAGATACCAAGAATGACATCAAAAGTTCAGCTCTATGTCCTGCAGATCGGAGGGACTTTTGTGAGTCGTCGAGAATTGAGTGAAAAGCAAGAGGAAAGCAATCCAACTAATAAGGGACAGAATTAGTAGACACAAAAATCATCTCATGTACCAATCCACGGACTGAACTAGATATAACTGGCTGGAAATGTTACATACTTGAATCCTTAGGAAATTATTAGTGGAAGCCCGCGTCAAGGTGAAGAGATCAAGCATAAATTGCTCACTTGAGGAACACACTACTTATTTTAACAAGATGAAGAGTTTCTTTAGTGAAAAATGTCTCCCCTGTAATCATTCTGGCTTATTTTTATTTGATACCTAAGGTCATTTTTGTCTTTTTCCCTCGCAATTTTAACAAGATGGAATGAAAGAAATTTGATGAACTATAATAACTGAAGCATTACAAACTTACTAGTACATAACATATAGTTTTTCTTCTCTGTCTTTGGCTACATAAGAAATAAAATCCAAAATGCTAGAATAATGTTGTGACGATAGTTAGTTGGGATCTAATTAATATTACAACTTCCTAGAGAGCTCCAAAAATGAGCAACCGTCAAACTTGGGGAAGGGAGGGGCAGTCGGCCAGTCAGCTAACAGGAACCAGCCCAGGAACTTAAGCATCACAATGGAAGAGGATATCCACGGAGATATGTGGAATCAACACCCGACTCTCGCACCAGTGCCACTCTTCCGGTTCTTGCAACCTTCGAGAAACCATTGAAACTTTTACATACAGAAAGAAACATTGAAGTGAACTGGCAAACTAGAATTTTACAAATTTAATCTCCAATTATTTCTGTCTACACTTTTTCTACTAATTTTGTATGTCCAACTGAGGTCTTTTATATAATTAGGCAGGTCCAGCTCGGGTTGAACTATTTATATATGTTTATCTGGATTTTGAATCTTAAGCATGATGCATAGTTGCATCATATGCAGCTTAAGGTAGGCAATTAGTTCCAAGGTTATTTACATGTGTTAATGACAAGCAAAGCCAGCTTGTTGATGCCTTGATTGCGTAGTTGACAATTTAAAGAGCTCCAATATGAGAAATTTGAGTAAACTGAAAGAATTAAACCAGAGACTTCTGGTAATTCTGAAGTAGAACTTCCAAATGCAAATTTGTTAAAGTTGGCCAGGAAGAACAAGAATGAAAAGACATACCTCACAAATCCCATACGGCTCCAATAACTTCTGCAGCGCGACCATCTTGTTCAAATCACCAGTAAGCTGGAGCATTTAAAGCAAACAAACCAAAATGAGGACCTGAAGTAAAAATATCAATAATCGAGATTGCTGAAAAGAAGCAGCTAAGAAAGGGATCAGACATTCAGTCCCCTACTTTCTCCTCAGGATGCATTTAGTGTACACATCAGAGATATTGGAAGAAAAGATATGAACTTTATTTAATGTGGTAATCAGAGTGACTTGCTGCATTAATAACAGCAGACCAGGAGAAAATAGCATTGCAGCTGAGAAACTGAATTTCTAATTTCTTTTGAAAACTCGTTGGGGAAAGAAATTATTTGGTAGAGCACAACAATACATGGTCTCCAATCTGCCACCATGACTAGATGATTCAAACAGATATTATGATGTAGACATGGAATACAATATATTAGTAAGTAATAATATTAATATTGTTTATATTTATTATCAGGTATTATTTAATTTTTGGTAACTAGATTTATGTTTCCTGTTTCTATTAGTTTTTAGAATTTATCTACTTTCCTAGTTGTGTCTAATTGCCTATCTATATAAAAGGCTTAGTTATGTAATTGTTTTCAGACTATGATCAATTAATGAAAGATTATTGAGTTTTCTCCTTTTATGGATCTCTTTCTCTCTATGTTCTTATCTTGATTCTATATCTCTTCTACATCTATTTCTGTCTACTTCTCTCTAATTCTCTTCCTTGATTCTATTCTGCCTCTCTCTAATCTATCTAATTTCTTATCTATCTTGTCTATTTCTTGCTATTCTACCTATTCCCTCTATTTCTCTATCTTTTCTTATCTTATCCTATATCATATTAGTAAACATGTTTCATGAAATAAACCCACAAAGCTCAGAGAAAAAATGGTAGAAGCAAACAAAATTTCCATTCATGCTCTATGCAGTCAGAATACATAACCATTGGAAAATAATTTTACAATGTAGATTTAGAAACAAAGCAATTGAAAAACAACTTTTTATAAGGGCACTTTTATTGGTTTATCCTCATTTGCAATGTCACCATGCACCTTTCAACATTTTTCTTTGTGGAGAACCATGATGCATCTTTAAACTCACTTAAAACATATACTGCCAACGCGGTTGAAACTGGTTTCCAAAAGAAAAAGATATTCTCCCTCTATGTTATAAGCTTTGTTCGCCCCAAGAAAAGTTGTAACAATCGATTGAAAACTAGATCGGGTCATGCAAATTATTTTCAATGAAAGATATGCCAAAAGACTGCTGCCGTTCCTAAATCTGTATACAGAATCCGTGCAGAAGTATTTGAAGAGATTAATTGGGAAGACAGGAAAAGTTCGACCTCAAGGGTGATTGTGTGATCAGACACATCAACCGCTTTGGCACGGAAAATGTTGGCTATATCAAGAACGTCCCTCCTTGCAGCAGTGTTCACAGCAACCTTTATCAGCATTAGCTCTCGCTCTGCAAAAGGTAGGTGAGTGATATCCCGAACCTGAAGAAACATCAACCATTTTGATTCAGCCTTTCTGTTTAGATTACAAGTTCCCATATAGATTATAATAGTCCTGAGATAACCAGCTGCAGTACAAATGTCAACATAGATGAATGATTTGACCGATTGACTCGCCTTTTATGATAAAAATCAGTCTACTAACCATCTTTGAAACATAATAATTTTCTTAGTTAATCAAGATATGACAAATATTGACTACATAAAATAAAAGAGTTTTTTTTTTTTCCCTTTTTACTGGAGGGAAGCCGGCTTTGAGATGGTTTGGGATTCAGGCTCATGAGAAGCAAACCCTTAACATAATTGACATAACTAAAGAAGGGTGGTTTTCGGCATCACTACTGAACTGGGTTTTATACGTCTATCATCCTACTTAGCAATTCATATTTTCAGCTTTACCAATTTTAGAACAATGAAAAAGATTTTTTCAAATTATTGATAGCCAATAGGTTGTTTTGCACAAAAGCGGACTGGCTATTGTTTTAAATCTAGTAGAGAACACCAATCTGTTAATTTGACTTAAAACAAATGTTGTAACTTCTCCACTCATCAGACAACATGCCAACTCAGAACCTCACCTCATGAAGGTCTATTAACTTGTGAAGCTGCTGAACCAGCTTGCCAATAGAGTCATCAGTACCAGGAACAACGGTTGTAATGCGAGAACGCCCCTCCACTTCAGCAGGACCCACAGCAAGGCTCTACAAGTGCAGAGTGTAAGACAATTTTCATACCAGCTAGATCATGAATCCTAAGTGTAAAACATCCTCATGAATCAAGAAAACTGACCTGGATGTTATAACCTCTTCGAGATATTACCCCAGTGATAATGTTCAGAACTCCAGGGTAGTCATTGACAATCATAGACAAAGTGTGTGACCGAAACCCAGTTGACTGAAACATTAAATACAATGTCAGAATGACCCCCAATATCTGCTTTAAAATGATATTGCTTTCACTCGATATAAATAAAAATGGAGTTCTCTGATAGCATTTATACTGGTATAGCCTTTACTCGGTATAAGTTATAATGGAGTCTGCTTAAAGCATGTGTATGCTTTAAATGATTTGTAAACCTTGAACTTCCGTAAGGCCCTTAACGAGTTTTACTTTAACATGGATCATTTTTTTGTGGAAGTACTGAGAGATAAAATACCGTGCAGAGGATTTTATAAGGTTTACAGAAAACTTACATCTTCATCATAGAGAACGCCCCAGTGAGCATCTAGAACTTGATTCACTGCCATGTCCTCATATGGCTCGACAGGATAAACATCACCCTTCAATAGTGAAATGAAAATTAAAATAGGTCCAGCACTTTACAACATGCAATAGGAGTAGAAGTTTTACAACTCACCAAATGCTAGAAAGTAGTGTATGACAGATACATCGAGTTATTATATCAACCGTCAGCTAAAGAGTATGTACATAAGTAGGTTCCCGGCCATCAATCCATCTTGATGGCAGGGAATAAATGATTGTATAGTATACTGGCTTGCATAGATTATTAAATCCTTTATCTAACTAGAATGAAAGATCAAGAAATTGGTTAAATGAAGCTAAGATATGGGAACAACAAAGTGGATACGTATGGACTATGGAGAAGCAGAATTGAAAGATTCGAAGGTTTATTCATAATTTCCCCGTCAATTGTCCAGTTCGTACATGTCTCATAATCAGTGGTCTAACCCATCATTTAAAAAAAAAAAAAAAAAAAACTTAAAAAAAAAAAAAAAAAAAATCTTGCATTTTACGAATGCAATTTTTCTAGTGAAGTTAAAAAAAAAAAAAAAAAAAAGAACAATTGAAAACCTTATTGGCAATAGAAGAAAATGGAACTATTATAATAATCTCCGCCCGAATGTATAATTTCAATTACAATATTTGTCTCCTAAAAATACGTCAAAAAGTTCTAGAAATCAACCCTTCCTGGGAAGTAATACTTCAACAGAATTTCTACCACATGAGACAGTTATAAGTCAAATTAGATTGATGCAGAATTCACTAACTGTTCCTTTGAGATAAGCAACCATATTAGTTATATGGTTTAAAAAGGACCATTAATTTGCATGTTGATATGGGCAGCCAACTTATCCATCTTAATCTTTATTCATAGCAAACAAAAATAAAAAAACATTGAAAATTTTGAAAGTAGCATGTAGAATTTGCTTAGTCAATCAGAGGTACGTACACTAGATGATGGACTGGCATCATTAGGCGAATGATTTGTATTCCGTACAAGAGCATTAACAAAAACCGCACTTTCAAGATCCGGATAAGAAGCTGCAGAAAATCTCCAAAATGGAGCTGTCTCACCCATCTTTTCTCGTCTTAAAGCAATCTATAAGTGGAAAAAAAAAATTAAACCATCAGAAATTTGCATATGATATTGTAAAGGAATCTATAACAAGCAACATGAGTTTCTCAAACTTTGTGGTTACCCTTATATGGACAGTAATCACCAGCATATTTTAATTAGATTCTCAACACTAGCATACTCAAGGCACACAAGTGAAGAAGGATACAAGTTCTTCAACTTCCATACAAGTAAGCATTAACCCAAGCACCACCAAATGGGCAAAAGCAAGAATACTCTATAAAGGCCTTTCACTTGAAACTTTCGACACATATGGGCATTCCAGCAGAGGTTCATCCTAGTATCTACACACTATCAAAGAGGCTATTTATTTGGAGATTGATTTCATAATGCTGACAATAACATCCTAATGGCTGTAGATGCTGAGCTATGTGTATCGCATTCTATTATTTATATTTTTTAATAAGAAACAGGGAATGATATTATTGATATGATAAAAGCAATACCTTATCATCTTTTATATCCAATTCAAGTATTTCCGATTATACAGACACAATTGACTGCTAAAAATAATAGAAATAGCCTTAGGATCTGATCTCAAGGCCCACTACACAGAGAAAGTTATCTAATTCTGCAGCAGTGCAGTGTTTACTTGTGTTAAAATTGACCTTTAGTAATCTTATGCATACACACGATACTAGCATTGGATTAGAATTGCGAATGTCTAACCTTTCCAGTTCTTGCAAGTTCTTTGATTCCAAACTTCCCCAAGTTTCTTTGGACAGCAACCATTTTCCCAGGATCTCCAGTGACCTGAGACATCCGCATAAAATGAGCTCACATTAATTAAGTAATGGACTAGGAAATTATGGGAACCTACAAACTCAGTACATGTAGCAAGTAGCTTTACCATTAGAATTTAGAATTCATAAAGCTCCAATCCTACAAATATAAAATATACTTGAGAAAATTTTCAGGCTTGTTATGATATTATCATCTACTCGTAATTGATCTCTGTACTCCATCTCTCTCGCTTGCCGATAGTAGGATGCTAAGTTTCATAACAAATTTAAAATTAACTGGGTTAAGAGTGTATTGACACAGTTTGCTACATCTGGAACTGTCTGCCACAGGAACCAGTGATTTTTTTACTTGTAAGATAAACAAATTACAGGCTGTTTAAATTTGTTTGATACATGCAAGTATATAATACAGTTTCACTTAACATCAGAGAGTTCTGAAATGGTTGTTCAAATTTTATAACAGGCTGTTTTTCGTTGCAATTCAGTATACATGATATCTAGGCACTTAAACAAATTCTAATATGAACACAGTACTTGTACCTATGTCCCCAGAACCAAATGCACTTCCAAGATTAGGGTCATAGCCCCAGGATATAGATACATGCAACAATTAAAAGTACTAGGCCTGTCAAAAGTCACCTCAATCGTTAGTGAATCTTCAGAGATATCCACAATTTTTGCCCTGAAGATATCCACCAACCACATGATCTGAAAAGTAACCACAAAGACAATGTTACAATATGACCGTAAAATCATACTAAAAGATAACACAAATCTAAAAGAAAAGTTTTTCATTTGATTCATTAGTTGTTCAGTGAGTGTAAGACAATTAGACAAAGACGTATCACTGAGAAATGCAGCATATTTTTTTTTTTCAACACTTAACATTCTTCAATGGAATCTTTTGTTCATTTCCCCACGCCCCCGCCCCCGAAAAAAAAAAAAAGAAACAAAAACTACCATTAATGTAAAATCAACAATCAGCAATCAACATAAGATTAAACCGTCAAGCTAAATGACACAACTCGGAAGCAAGTAGACTAGTTCAAAAATAATGACCAGAAAACACAAGGTGCCTGCAACATGATTCTCCTACTCTGCTGAAAACGTAGTTGTTAAAAGATACCATTTGACCCCTTATCATACGTATACTATCAAGTAGGGAACTCATGTGATGAATGATTTCTATTAGCAAGTTGGAACAGCTCATAAAGGAGATGATTTATCAGACATTTAGCCGGATGACCTAGATATTTACCTCTGCACGAGTACTTGGATCTGCGTTAAGTTTGATAAGCATCAGTTCTCGTTCAACTTGTGGCTCCCTAGAGATATCCTCCACCTGATACCATAGAGGAATCATATAACGCCATATCATAGGAGCTAGTTTACAGCGATATATGCTGATATATGGGTGTGCATTAAAAGAAATGAAGAGGAATCCTGAGACCATAATTTTGACTTAAAGCAGCTTGAACAAACAAATATTCTAAAGATCTGTACGCACTAGTTGACAGTAAATTATTTGAGCAAATCTTCAGTGTAGTAACAGTGTAAGACAACCAGAAGTAAAGACCAAGACAAAAAAGGTTGCTAAATCGGATTGTCCGTCTTGTTTATATGGGCACCTATTCACTTCAACTCAAGAAACTTGATCAAATATTTGTTTAATAAAAAATAAAAGAGACGAAAGCTTCCGGAAAACTAATTGCAGATTACTCGACAATATGCTTTATCTACACGTGCTTTGTTTGTTTATCTGTGGCAGAAAAAATAATGAACTACCAGTTCACATAGACTACAAAAATTGCAAGATATTCCCAAACATCATTGAAGACATTCTAAACCTTTGGAATGTTGGAAAACTTTCAGAGACTCTAAGGGTGATTCATGGGTCACAAAATTTTGGCAACACAAGCTAAATATACAAGAAGAAGAAAACCAAGGTGTATTGATGGAAGCACCAATAAGTAAGATCTCTCCAAATATTCAAAAAATGTTCATTCGTTTTTCACCTTTATGACATTGACAAGCTTGTTCAGCTGCTCTACAACTTGTCGCAAAACCTTTTCAGTTCCAGACACAACTATGGTAAAGAGAGCCTTGTCCTTGTTCAACCCAACAGCGAGGGATTCAATGTTGTAACCTCTCCTAGCGAAAACCCCTGCAATTCGGTTTATTATTCCACTCTCATCCCCAACAAACACCGAAATCGTATGGCGTTTCACCCTGAAACGAATATTTAAAGATGACTCATCAAGTGAACTCGCAAGCTGGAAAAGAAAGATAAGAGGCACACAAACAGCCTTATCAGAATAGCATTTTTTACTCAGTATCGAGTATAGTGTGAATTTTTGCGAAAGGTTTCTTCTCAGAAACTGCCAAGAGTTGGGACATAGAACCAGCATGCTTCTAATTAAGACTGCATTAAAAGGTCCACGACCGGGAAGGACAAGGGCCAGTTAAACTAGTTCCCCACCCTAATTCTCACTGTTTAGTTGCAATATTATAATAAACGAAAAAAACCTTGGACACTGGCATATTGCTGGCTGCAGTATATAGTGGTAGGAAGACTGATTCCTATCTAAGCTTTACAAATATATATTGCCATTCTAGAAGTTGAATAGAATCGTAACCAGGAAACTACAACTTATTTATCCATTTCACCATATTCTCCTTCGTAATAATACCGAAAAAGAGTAATTGGCAGAACCGAGTAACATTAAAAACATGATTTAGGGGAAATAGTAATAACAACAATAATAATGATAATGTTCACAGAAAGTATAGAATTAAGAATGTCAATGTCAACAGTAGCACGCGCTGACACTGAATCAAACTGCAGAAAAAAACGAATGAGCATTGATTTTGAGCAGAGCCCCCAGTCCCAGCTTTAAAAGCAACATGGATGATTCAACAAAGCAAGGCAAACGCAAAGACATGTGAAGCCATAAAGGAAAAGCTGATACATTTGTTGAAATATAAATGAACACTAAAGAAAGTAATTGGTGAAAGAAGAAGTTACTGACTTAGAGAGAGTGGGAGTTGGGACGGAGTTACTGACGGAGACGGCATTGTCATTGGTTGCACTAGCAGAGAGCAGCAGCTTGTTGAGGGGAAAGCTCCTCTTCTTGCATTTGGGTGGCCTGAGATGCCCCAAATCGAAACTTTTCGAAAACCCAATACCAAAATCTAGTCTGGAAGAGGATTTCTGGGTCGCCATTGGAGTTGGGCATGGTGGAGATGTGACGGCCGCCATGGCTGACTGGCTGGGAAGGACTGGTTTGGTATCTGAGAATTTGAGAGAGAAAAGGGTAATTAAGAAAAGAAGGCAAACTTAACTGACAAGTGGCAAGACACAACTCAGTGACTCACTGTTTTTAAGTGGCGTGTGGGGATCACTCATTTCCATATTTCCATTTAATTCAATTAAATAAAGGCAATTCTTCACAGACGCATAACATAATACACGCACACACACGTGGTGAATTCAGTTCAATTTACTTTTCTTCAGTTTCACTCTCGCTTTTGGCATATTGCGCGACAAACTAGGAAGCAAGAAACCACATGATATGATGTCCTATAACGACATTATTCTCATACAATAATATTTTATTTCTTTATTTTCCGTACATCATATGATATAATGTAAAAATACATACGAAATATAACTGAGGCAAGGTACCCATTATAAATTTTGCGTATGGTTTTCTTATAAGTAAGAAAAAAACAAAAGTTAATCAGATAATTATGATAAATTAGCTATGCTTATTTTCCCTGAGAATTTAATCATACGACATTATAAATTACAGCTAGAAGAAAGTCTCACATACTTTAACTTATTCTTTTGTTATGCACTCACTGTTCTGACTTGAAACTATTTCTGCAAATCAAATAAATGAAAGCTCTTAGAACATAAATATTTGCAAATAATGCAAGGTAATTTAGGGGAGAAGGGCACTAAAATTAAAATAATAAAAAAAATAACAAAATAATGTGATTTTCTTTCTGTCAACAAGTCATATGATAGGTGAGGTGACTCACTCATTTAATCACACAGGTCTCTCTATTTACTATATTGGGGTCTGTGTGTATGTGTACATTGAAAGCCGAGAGCCGTGTGATGTTTTTCGCTTCTTATTTTCTTTCTTGCAAAACTTGCGTTATAGATGATGCATAAATATGGTCCAGCAGGTCCAGTCCAGTGCAGTGCAAGTAAAAGTTTAGAACACAGTGCAAGTAAAAGGAGACATAAGTTGAGGTGAGGATGGAGTTTCGTTTCCAGTAGTACGTACTGGTACTGGACCTCTTTGAGCCTAATTATGGAGGCAATTTGAACACATTTGTCATGTCATTAGCATCTTTGCAGCAACAGTTATCAGCCGCGCACATGGAAAGCACGCGCTCCTTGAAGGTGGAATTGGATGATCTTGGTACAAGAACCAACATATGCGACTGTTTTAAGAGTTTTGAGGATTTATATGCCAAAATTTAGAGATGTGGAACCTAAATTGCAAATACACTAAAGATTAGAGATTTTTTTCTGCAAATTACTCGTAAGAAAATGTCTATAAAAATGTAGAGATATGGACACACATTGCATAAGTCCCAGAATCAAACATTTGGTGAATGCAAATGTATCACCAGACTTTGTGCAATGATGTCGAAATAGGTTAAAGAGACTACCAAGTTGATCAAAAAGTAAAATCACTTTAAAAAAGAACACTTTCACTAATATCAAATAAAACTTTCTATTTGTATTTTTCTATTAAATTTCACATATAGTCAAAATTAGAGTTAAAATTGTAGAAAGTGAATGTTTTTAACTTTTGAAATAAGATAATAAAATTTTTTAAAAAAAAAAATTGTGTTTAAAAACTCTTACTGTTAGATTCCTAAGAGATTACATATTATTTTTCAGTCCAAATAGTTACCTTCAAACTATTTTGTCCATGCCAATAAATAATTTTGAAAAAATAACAACATTTGTGCAACACTTTTAAACTCAAATTTTGAATTCATATGCAAATCTGGTAAAATTTGATTGAAAAACACAAATAGAAAAGTTTATTTGATATTAATAAAAGTGCCTGGGTTTTTTAGAATTGGAGATGCCAGAACAGCTATTCAATGATTTTTGTTATTTTTCAAAATCATTTGACATGGTTTAGTTCAATAGACTGTTCTCAGGTTTGATCGAAATCAATTGACATGGATAGTTCGTCAATAAAAAGGAATAATACCCCCATTACAGGAACAGTAGATATTACACCAACTCCAATATTCTAAGCATAGTATTATTGTCAATTTGAACAGACACGAAACTTTCAGGTGCTCTAATACGATAAGACGAAAGATGTGTAGCAAACAGATATACAAAGTCACTATAATCAGAAAAGTGCAACTCTAATTCATTGGCTGTGAAATGTGTCGTGTAGATTCAAACGAATAAATTAGCCTATTCAATTGCAAAGTGCAATGACAATATTTTACAAATATATACATATAAATAAGATCCTTGTTACAACATTGTTACTACTACAATCAACAGGAAGATACACGTGCCATTAGACCCCTCGTTAAACCACCAATTACATCAAACTAAATATAACGTAATTCCTATTCCCCCCAGACAAAAACTCCCACTTCGCCCATCGAAAAATTATAAGACAGAAGGACACCTTTGAAGAAGGAAAAAAAAAATCTAATGAAGAAACAAAAAATGATAATAACCAACCAACCCATCATCAGCCAAACTAACACTACGGCGTACGTATCAACTGTATCTATGTAAGATCTCAGAAGTCGGATTTCATGAGCTTTATTCGAGGCTTTACATTAATGTTGTCAAAGGGCTTAGCCTGCTCTACATTGACGTAATCCTTGGTCTTGAGAACCTGAAAAAGTAATTTTACAATATGATATCAAAATCTAAAAAGAAATTGACTGTACAAGGATAGCAACCCCTCCGCTCCCATGAAAAATGAATTGCTTTCTTTTATCAACCTAACAAGATAACATAAACAGAAAAATCTGAGAAAAGAACATACCAGTGTCTCAAAAAACATCCTTGACGCTTCCTTACGAGTTTTACCCGTTAATAGATTGTCCATTGGGAGAGCCCTCTTTCCATTCAGCGGTTCCTTATCAAATAAGGTTTGGAGATACTTGGCAACAGCCCTATAAGAGAAGAACCAAGAAAGTTTGTTTAAGATAAGATAAAGATGACAAATGACACAGAAGTACTAAACAGAAACCTACAAAATTATTCACGACAATCCAAATAGATATATACACATGTACGAAAAGAAACAGGCCATAAGAGGGGAAAAATAACAGATTTTAGAATCATTTAGTTAAACTAAATAACTATGGCACACAACTTTAATGGATGTGCTTTAGAGATTTCTCCAATAGTAAGTAGGCCAATGTTGGATCTTATATTTTAACACTACCTTCCTTCAAGTGTCGGCCACAATTGTGAAACAACTGGGCAATGATAGATCAAAAAGACCAATGTAAAATATATTTAATCAGCTCTTCAACATTGCCCAAGAAATGAAAAGACATCGGTGACAAATCAAATAATGAGGTAGCAAAGGTTCTAATTCAAGACCACTGGCTGTCATTTAGCGTACCGCCATACCAACTCTCCAAAAAACTTGAGCTAACAAGAAGTTGGCCAACTTATTAAATTCTAGTAAATGCAAACTACAAATATTTGTCTCAGGAAGATAAACATGAAACAGATATTCAAATCGACACAATGACAACTGAGAAAACCTCATAACAACAGGTAGATTTGCAAGTATTATCATGGGTTCAAAGTGAATTTCAGTATGCCAGACCTCAGTAAGACAAGCAGGGCAACTGCACAATTAGACAAGAACAGACCATTTAACAATATATACCTGGTTCGAGAAGACCATCCACTGTTATCAAGAAGACGAGTATCTTCAGCACCTGGCATATTATCGTCATAGTCTTCTTCTACTTCATCATCGTCAACATTCAAAAATTCTGAGGAAAAAAGAGAAATTATCAACAGAACTACAAACTAAATGCAACAGAGAAAATGGTGACTTATGTTGCATTCTTGAAGTGATAAACATAGCGGAAAGGAAAAAGGTAACATGAATGGAAGATCAAGGAAATTTTAACACAGATTTATATATAGCAACACGACATTGCCAGATAGTCAATAGCACTCCATCACAACAAAAGGAACTTCCAAAAGCAAAATATCAGTATGCACTATATCTCTTTCCTTATAAGAACAAGTAAAATTACTTTCTTTAAGATCTACTGCAGAACCAGTTCTCATCAATGCAGGTTCTAAACAAGAAATGCCCAAAGGGGACAGATCTAAAAGTTCAAATGACAAATTAAGAAGATAGAAAAATAAACCTGTGTCATTCCCAACTGTGACATCTTCAAAATCCTGCACATAAAGACCGTAACTGAGTAAGCAGATCAGGAACATACATGGGCTTAGATGTCTGAGAAGAAAAAGAAAAAAACTCGCATAGGCATTATAGAAAAGAGAAAATCCCCTGTTTCTTAACAGAATGTATATACGAGTTGAAACTTAAGAAAAGATAGAACAAAAAGTACATACCAATTTAAGATTTGAAAATAGAAAACCCGTTTCTTATCAAAATCTGTATGTATATATATATATATATATAAGACAGGAACTTACTTAAAAAAGATAGATGAAATAGAAAACAAAAAAGACAACCATACTAGACTGATGGCTTAAAGATATGAGGTTAAACCATCACTTTACACTCAAGGGAAGAGGAAAATCAAGGGATGCACAACAGAAATCAAAACATGGAACTAGGTTTCTTTATCGCAAGAAAGAAAGATTTATGCACAAATAAAAAGCAGAAATCATAAGAAAAAGATGATAGCATACACCACGATACTCGATTGCAGAACTCTCAGCAGTTACTGCTGCATTCGTGGCACTCGGTGGATCAATTTCCAGGAAGTCCGCATTTTCTCCAATATTCAAAGGGGCATTTTCTGCATCCACATCAAGTTCTAAGGAACGACTAGAATCTACTTTGTCTCCTTCGGCGTGCACATAGCCAGAAGTCAGATCCTTGTATCCACACCCTAAGTCTAATGCCTGGACCTCATCTGGATTCACAACATTCAGATCATTATTTCCATTAACTTCTACAGGTTGATCTCCATTTCCAGAAGTCGTAATATCATGTTCCCCAGCTTCCACAGATGGTGCCCCAACAGAGGCATGTAAATTGCCATTATCTTTCTCAAGAACTACACTCATGCCAGCGTCATGCCCATTATCTTCAATAGCATTGACTCTCACATTACTTGTGTCCGCTAAAGACATGTCCTCAACTGGTTCAGTATCCAAATTTTGTGGAGACATGCATGATGTATCCATTGGTACAGAAGCATCTACGTCATTATTTTTATCCACAAGATCTGTTTGCACAGTGTTTTCTGGCACATCGTTGGCCAAATCATTAGAAACCGGATTGATTTGAAATGATGACTCAAGCCCGTTTGCAGAAAGATTTGCCGCATCAGCAACTTCATTATTTTGTCCATCAATTTCCATTTCAGCTACCTCCCCCAAGTTTTCTTGTTGAGATCTAAATTCTTCCCTTTCAGCAGGCTGACTCGCACTTTGAGTGGAAATGTCAACAGTTTGTGTTTCCGTATCACTTCTGACCACAACAGAAGACTCTACATCCTTCGCCAATTCAACAGGACCAATGTCTTGATCATTTTCAGAAACCCTTATCCTACTCACATCAAATGCCTCGTGGTGCAAAAATATAAGTGCTGTTGACATACCTGAAATACAAGTAAAAACTAACTCAGCAATCTTTTAAGAGATACCACGTAAAACTCGTACAAACCACATGCAATGCTTTAGATTAAAGACCAAATTAAGACAACAACTAACTCCCCAAAGAAATGTAGTAAGATTTTTAAGCTCAAATGCAAAGAAGGTCAACCGAAATCCGCACCACCAAAGTCCAATATTGACTTCGGAAGAAACTCATGGTGGCAGTGGCATATTGAGGAACACCATGACATAAGCGGAACAAAAGCCAATCACACTATCCCAACTAAAGTCGACCATTATATGTGTATGTACAGTTCCATTAGTATCAGATATACAAACAAATGATGTGCATACCTAGCAAAGTCGGCATAAGGTACATAACCAGAGATACAATTTCAGACAATTAACTCACCAGTGAAAATGGGTTCAATAAAAATTTCTTCTTCCAAGAATTGTCTCTGAATCATTGAAATTTCTGGGCGAGTACAGGGAGCTTTCTTTCGCATGCGACGAATGTCTTCTGTGTTTGTCAACTGTTGTCGTATTGTACTTGGAAAACAAAAAGAAGAATAAAAGTCAGACATTTGTGTCTGGCAATAAGAGAAATATAAGGATGCTTGAAAGTCAAACAGACAAATGA
The DNA here is from genome assembly GCA_002914845.1 of Trema orientale. Classification (NCBI taxonomy): domain Eukaryota; kingdom Viridiplantae; phylum Streptophyta; class Magnoliopsida; order Rosales; family Cannabaceae; genus Trema; species Trema orientale. Next base: position 131,402 of record JXTC01000570.1, on the reverse strand, counting down.
CAATAGGACATAAGATGCTCAGTTTGATTAAATGATATTAAACTGAACTTACTAGAGGATACATCAGTGAGAAAAGAGTGCACCTAATCTATTTAAACAGATTTTACTATTACAGACATCTATTTACATTTTGAACCACATGAGTTTGAGGCACAACAATTTTTGACTAACCATATATGAACTATGTTTGTGTGCTTCTTACACTATGTTAAGCTTGTCAGACATTTTCCAGACTCCTTTGTAAAGCTAAAGGGAATCCAATAAATTAATATGTACAAAACTTTGTTACCAAGTGGCGTCAAGTGCAGCTTGTTGAACCCTAAATCAGGCATCATTTGCATGAACAAAGCCACATAGGTTTCCATTGCCCGATAGGATTTGTACTAGGAAGTATTTCCACTCGAATATACCACTTAATATGCAATATTTCAACCATAATTCCTATTAACTCAAACTTTTAGGATCAGTTTAAGAAACTAAAAATGATGTCTGGTTGACAAAAGAAGTCAACAGCATGGAAACCAAGACATACTCGCCATGTAGAACCATCATATCATCCATAAGCACTTTCCTCTTTGAGGTACTAGCCCGGGGAGCAGACCGAAGGCGTTTTGAGGATATTATTTCAGGTGCCGGTGGAGTGGGCTTCATCTTCAAAACTGAGGATTTTCTTCCAACTGAAGCAACAAGATATAAGATAGTAAAAACCTCCGTACCATTACTTAGTATAAATAGCAGAGAGATCTTATCAACGTAATTAAACACATCCATCAACTTCTTTGACAAGCCATTCCACACTATGGCACAAACAAAATAACACAAAGCACAATATACAAGCTCCATGTCACTACCTAAGATTGAAGACAATAAATCATCATCATCAGGAATGGACTCCGCTGTTCTCTTCAACCTGGTCATACTAAATGAGTCGCTCGAGTTTAAACTATGTACTGTTAGATTACTCTCCGTGAAGCTACGTTTCTTTCCTGATGTGAGTTTGATCCCAGAACCACCCTCATCACCCCTAGGTGTGGACTCCACTAACAAATCATTGGGTTTACTAGATAGGCCATCTGACACAGAGAGCAGCTTTTCAGGGGCAGGTAAGTCTAAAGCAGCAGATCTCTCTAAATTCCCCAACTGATTATCACAAGATGCTACATTATCCATTTCTTCGTCCGACTTCCTGCAGTCATTTGGAGTCTCTTCACACAATGCAGGTTCAGAAAGCTGTTTCTTTTCTGAATCTAGATTCAGAACATCAGTTGAATGGTTCCCTTCACCTGAAAGGAAGAAAGATATCAGTCATAAAATCTCAGCATATATAGATGATTTAGAAAACTCGCACCTCAATGAACAATCCAGAAACATAAAGTACATACTCCACTCTAGATGTCCCCAGAGTTGTCTAACAATCACAGATGGTAATTGGGAGGAAAGACTAAAAGTTTTACCTCCAACAGATGACATATCAGGTTCTTTCTGAGTGTTGCAGGGACGGAGCACAGGCAAATCATTAGATGCCATGTGTTCCTGAGTAGAATGGTTTGAAGTATCTGTTTTGTTCGGCTCTTGAAATGTCTGAGCTTCAGCATTCACAACCTCAGGTCTCCCAGGTGATTCGGATGGAAATACAACATTCGATACCAATGCATTGCTAGGGGAGCATGACTCTCCAGTGTTGTGAGTTTCAACATCGATGGAACAAGTCCTGCGACCAGGATCCTCCAATTCAGTGGTGACCTGGGAGCAACTAGGAGACGCAACAGTTTCATCCAATCTAACTCCGGGAGATTCAGCGCATTGTACATATGTTCCATCCACGGGGTGTGTAGTTGGTTCATTTATAACAACACCATTATGTATATCTTCCACCCTGATTGGTCCATCTGTTGCATTAATATTTACATTTGAACATTCTGGCGCAACAGGAATAGATTTAACCTGCTCAACAACAGCTGATGGTGTTGAAAGCCCATTATCTGCTGAGATGTTCTCAGTAGTAATTGGAATAGATGGTGAATGATCCTGTGATTGTGCTTGTTTCATCTCCACTTCACTTGGAAGGTAGCCGTTCTCCTCAGAAGGAGCAACAGTTTCATGGGCATCATACTTGCTAATAGGATTATCTGCGTCTTCCATTGCTTCAGATTCTAATAAACCATGGTCATTTGATTCCAAGCGACCATCAAAGGTCAAAGGACCCTGAACCTTGGACAGGGTTGCATGTTCCACAAATGCAGGAGTAGATGGGACCTGAGCATGCTCAACAGCTTCTATATTTGCAGCTGGAATTTCAATCTATCCCAAAAGCAAAAGACATATCCACAGAAAGAATTTGAGTAAAATCTCAATATTGGTGAAAATATGAATCTCAAATTACTGTTTCTATATGCACACATTTACACATATCTATCAACATTGGTTAATATATACATAAGAACTCCAACTCTCTTCTTCCCCCCACCCAAAAAAAAAACAACAGCAACCCCCATTGAAACAGAGAGAGAAATAGGCAGGCATAATTGGCCAACCTGGTCCCGAGAGCCATCCACATCCATTATTTCTGAAGTTCTAGATATCCCCTCATGAATGTCTTCCATTTCCTCAGGAGTCATTGGAAGAGCTGATGCCAGCAGGTCATCACTGCCAAAAAAAAAAAAGAACATGGTACGTAACAAGAATCAGTCTATCGAATATCCATGGAGAAACAAGATAATACATAACCTGCCTGCCCACCCAGCATGATGAGTAACGGATTTAAAATGAGAAAGAGGTGACAACGAATAGATCAACAAAAACCAGGGAAGACACGGCATATGTGAAAAACCTACTCTGGAACTCCATCATTCCCTTGGGAAGCAACCTTGCCTGAGAACAGGTCCTGTTTGTGACCAATCAAAGGAAAAGAAGTTTTGTATGAAAAAATACAGAACATCTTAAAAATGTAAACACAACTGGGGAACTATAACGTGACCAACAAAAATAAAACATAAAAATAAAAAATATTAAAAGCAATGCAAGGCAAATCAAGGATAAATCAGCTCCATGCATTTAGGTCTGTTGCTAACTGTAGCATATAAAAAGCAATTTACTGTAGCATATAAAAAGCAATTTACTGTAGCATGTAAAAAGCAATTTAATGAAAAGAACCAGCATTCCTTGGTTTTTTTTTTTAAACAAACAAACCAACCAACCACAAGTTGGGTTTTATTCAAACAACTGGTGATTTAACCTGCTTGTCCAACTCCTGATTTTTCTAACACAGAAAGTGTACGTGTTTCTGAAACATCTGTAGAGTCTTTTTTTCGTTTTTTTTTTTTCCTTTCTTTCACAATTGCACTAAAGTTTGTGGTCCTTAGCTAATCCAAATCAAAATTTCAAATCCATGATTGGGCTGAACAGCAATACTAATGTTTATTAAGTCAACAGCAGGTTTTCCAAAAGCACTCTGTTAATTTTCTTTTCACAGGAAACTGACTCAATCAGGTAGAAGTATTTCATATCTTTATCATAAACAATGTTACTCAAAAGAAAAACCTCATTCTAGAGCCTAATCACCTCGGAGCTTTCAAAGAGATGTAAACTAAGGAACAGGATCATTCCCAGTAATCTTAAAGGTTATGAACCAAGTTCAATCTAGTTTCCTCTTTTTGATGAGTATTAGTGAGGCCTCAACTTACTAACATAAAACCTGATTTTTACGTTAGTAAAACCTGATTCAATCTAGTTTCCTCTTTTTGATGAGTATTAGTGAGGCCTCAACCTTAATTTTTTTTCTCTCTACCAAATCGATAAAACACATCCCTGCCAAAAATGCAAAAGGAAAGAACAATACATGAACAACAAGCCCCGACACTTTTTCTTTTTTAACCTTCAAAACTGTTGATTTTTATTTGAAATAAAAGCGATCCAAAAGAGGGGACGAAATAGTAGAAGCAAACGAAAACAGCTATTAACATTTACCCAAAAGCAACATAACTTTAAGGAATCCCAGGTAAAGGCTGAAAAATTGCAACACAGTATAAATCATACTTACCTCATCAAGGTCCAAACCAATTTGAGAAGTGTCGCCATCGCCAAATCGCTCTAAAAACACACCACAAGATGTTAGAAATTCATTTTTTTTGAATCGTAAAGTCATAACCATAAATCTTATTTTCTTAAGGCAACCATTACTTTTCAAACAGAAATATCTTCTTTTTCAGAAAGTAAAATTTTATTTAAAACTGCACTAAGGAAAATGAGGAGAAAGCCTCCTACAACAACTGTGAGACGAATAAAACTCGCAACTACTTCCACCCATGAACAGCTGAGCCCCGAAATCCCCTCCAAAAACAAAAACAAAAACAAACTAGAACTATACCCCAGTAGATCAAATGATGTTTCCAGGAATTCCTTTGATGCTACCGCATTTTCAATTAGCAAAATCATCATGCATTAGCAGTAAAAAGAATACTAACCATCCAATCCAAACTGAGATGTTGAGTAAACAACACCCTCCATGGTATCTTGAAGTGTAATCTGCTCTCTTGCACTGACATGATGATCAACATAGTTACTGCAAGAACATCAGTTGTCAGTAAATGAGGATATCCAACTTGAGTGTAATAACAAAAACTTCTACTTATCCCTTCCAAATGAATGCAAACTAACCCCTGAAACATTTCATTATCGGGAAGCTCAAAATCATCAAGATCAAAAGTCTCCGGCAAGGTGATGGAATGATATGGTGCAGTGGATTCTTCTGGAGGCAAATCAACTGCAGTGGAACGAAAAGCTTGCTTTATCTTAAGCAAAGCCTCACTGCAATCATCAAAAAGGTAGTTCACCTTTCTTGAATATATCCTAACAACTCCAAGTAAAAGATGGCTGGACAGCCGGAGTGCTATAGGAACATCAGGAAAAAGAATTGAATCTGTTCAATGAAAATAGGTCAAATAAATGAGTTTAGCAGATAGAAAGGATGACCGAAAAGAAATGAGATGGTAATCACCCGGAAATTTTGGTTAGTATCAAGAGTCAATATGAATATTTTCAAGGGAAATAAACATTGTTAAGAAGTAATTTCATATGAAAAGTTTCAGCATAGCCAGGAAACTTCAAGGGTGAAGAACTAATGCAGTATCAGATACTAGATAATGAAGGATTTGAGAAATTCTAACCACTTTTAATTTCTAAAGTAAATAAAAGACCCTCCCACCCATCTTCAGTTTCCTCTTTCTACCAATTTTGAAAGAATTTATAAAACTAGGATGTTTTCAAATCTAAAATGTTAAGGACCTTATTTTACCGGGGTAGTAGCGCAAGACAACGGGACGGTGATCCGAACATCTAGCTCCCCATCCTAACCCATGTAAAAAAAAAACCTCTCTAATCTACTACATGCCATATTTTCCCCTGAAGTTAGACCAAGACAACATGAATAATTGCCTACTTGAATATTATAAAAGACGACATAAATGGAATTTGTAAGACTACTGCAAGAAAATACAAAAATTGCATATAATAGTAGATTTAAAAAGACAAAACCTTCAGAACAGGGAAGTTAGATACTCCACTGTATCATTTACACATACAGAAATACAACAATCTTAAAATCCATTGCTTAATAAAGTACGTATTACATTAGGCTCTGTTTGGAACCTGGATTCTTGATGAGAAAAAAATTTCGTAGGAAAAGTCAAGGAAAAATAAAGTGGAAAATGTTTTACTAAAATTTTATAAAATGCTATTTTAAAACTTTTCTCTTTTCTAATCAATTTGTTTCAATTCTATATACTAAAAAATGATATCAAATCTAGAATCTTGCTCTCCCTTGAAAAATTTCTCTCTCAATTTTTGTTTGAATCCAAACAAGAGAAAATGGAATCCCTTGTAAATTTTTTTCTTTCCCTAAAAAAATATAGGTTCCAAACAGGGCCTTAAAGCAATACATTGATAAAAATTACTTGCATCCCATCTCTAACTAAGAAAAAGATAATCAGCCAACTATAGAATCCGCTCTAAAACCAAACCCCATTACTATGCTTATATCAATTTCTAAAGTCAACGAATCCTTTAACAGTAACATCCTGTCTTATTGCAAGAAAGTTGTGCACTTTCAAAAATTAAAAATAAAATCAATGAAAGCCGAAACTCAACTCATTTCTAAATTTTTCCCGTGATTTTCAGAAAAATGAAAATAAAAACGATAGTTAAAAAAAAAGAGCATAAAAAGGCAAGGAATTGAAACTGACCCACTGAGACTCCGATATCGGTGTCTGCAACCTGATTCTTGCGGAGCTTCCTCTCCAAATGGGCGGCAATCCATATCGTCCCAAGAGGGCCTTTCTTGGCCAATATAAACTGAGAATAAAACATCTTCCTAAATCCCTCCGCACCTTACTTTCCAAATTATAAACCCTACCCTAGATTTTCATACAAATTTTAATATATTTGCCTAAAAGTCCCACAATTTTGTCACTTCCACCGGCAAAACTAGCCAAGTACAAGTTCCACCCGAGTATAAATAAATAACCAAAGCTGGATAAAAAGTTGTAGCTTCTACACCATCTTTGTCGTAGCCGCAAACACCAAAATCAACCCAAAATGAACGTAATCTTACATGATACACCACAGAAACCCTAATTTCCAAAACAGAAATCGATCTACCATTCGTTCCCAAGTTGCACAATCAAAAAAAAAAAAAAAAAATACGAAATAAAAAAGAACAAAAACCCCAAGAGACAAGCTTAACTCCGAGTGACCTGCCAAAGGAGCTTCATTTGGAAGAGAACTTTACAGAAGAAAAAGCGTAGGAGTGGCGTCGGAAACGATCAATTGGAGCCGAATTGGTGGTGCGCTCGGAAACCCTAGACCCGAGAGAGTGAATTGGGGACGAAGGTCGAAAGCTCAATTGAAAGCGGAAGCAAACCAAACCCTAGAGACTGAGTCAGGCGGACACCGAGTTAGGGATTAAACTGAGTCGGGCGAGTTTGGGAAGAAGTTAGGAGCAGAAGAAGAGAGAGAGAGAGAGAGAGAGAGAGAGAGAGAAAGAGAGTGTTTTTGAGTTATATGAATGATACTTCCTTGGGCTTGGCATATATTTTCATTTTCGAAAAGCACATATTTCCATAACCTACCCCTTAAACGACGACGCACCAACGAGAGCTGCAGCTGGGAAATTGACCCAAAGTGAGGGATATTTTTGTCTTTTCAATGCTGATTTAACTGATTGATCAAGTTTTTGAGTTTTAGATTCATCTTTATTTTATATTAAATTAAAATAAATATAAATCTCAGAACCGGACTCAAGAGTTTGTGCAGGCTGGTAGAGCGAGCTTACGTCATCATTTGATTTTGATTTGAGCCTTTGAAGAGGAGACGCCCCCTTTAGTTTCATGACTTGCGTTTTTGTGCGTGTTTGGACTTTGGCGCTCTCACTTTTGAAAATCAAATGGTATTTTATCCTAATTTTATAAATTGAACAAAATTTGTGTGTGTTTTTGGTCACCTTATGTGACAAGTTGTTTTTTTTTTCTTTTTTTTTTTTTTTTAACTAGACTAGATTGCTATCTTTAATACGTAGTCTCTCGAAATATTCCCATAAAAAAAATTGACTCTAAATTACTTAAAGAGGATATCACTAATCACTATCCATACCAATTACATTTAAATACTGAATTCAACAATAACAAAATGATTACTCATATATTCTCAATTACTCGAATTTATATTTATTTCAGATATTTAGTTTTCTAATTAGGGTAGAAAGTGTTGACCACTATTAGTCTCCCACGTGAGAAAAACAATCCAAATTGCTATAAATGATCTCTTTAAAAACTCTACTAAAATGAAAGTATATTGCACTCTCTTCACCATGATAAAATTTCATCAACGTCAGAGATTAAGCTGAATAACATAAGCTCTGTTTGGTTCATCTATTCAAACGGGTGTATTTAAATAGAAATTGTGGAATGGGGTATAATTAGAATGGGAGACATTTGAAGTAAAATAAAGTGAAATGTGTTGTAATTAGAATAGGAAACATTAGAATAAAACATTCAAAAATACCTCCTAAGCTCTATTCTCATCCAAGATACAAAAAATCCACTCCAATGGTTGATGTAACTGATAGACCATTTGAATAGAAAAACTGAATTGTTGAAACAAATACCCATTTTAAAAGACCATTTGAATAGAAAAACTGAAATTATTGAAACAAATACCCATTCCAATGAGTTTTTCATTTGAATAAAATAAAATGGGTGAAACAAACAGGCTCATAAAATTTCATTTCTTTATACATTTTTCTACAAATATTTTGTTCCATGGTAAGTTCCACATGATTAGAATAAAATAATTTAAGTTGTGATTATTAATAGCTTAAATTGAATATAGTTAGAACAAAAGCAAAGGAAAAATAGAGACAAAAAAAAAAGGAGGAAATTTTGAGATAATATTTAGCAATGGGGTATGGTACTTATCTAAACCGTATCAGGGTTTCTTGAAAGAGAGTTTAATAAGGAAAAAGTCCATATTCATATTCATATACAGATACAATAACCCCAAAACAAGACGTTTTGCCACTTTTTAGTACACATTTTATTGATGAAGCCAATGAAATGGCAGCAGCTGGTGCATTTGCTCAACTCAGTTTGTGAAATCCTAGACATCCTTTGGCATTATGGTATTAATTAGAGTGCTTCAATTAGTTCGTAACTTAAATTATATGCAAAACTTCTGTTTAGGGCACACGTTGTTGCACTTAATAAAATTATCATCTTATTGGTTTAATTCCAATCTTGATCAAAATAATTACCTTCGAATTAATTGTGATAAATTATATATTGGTAATTCTACTCATTTGTATATTTAGAATATTTTCAGGAAGGAGAATGGAAATAAAATTGTTAGTTTCCCATTCCTTTTAATATCTTCCAAATTTTGTTCACACTTGACCTTATATAAATGTACTGTTACTTGTTTCTGAGTGTTAAATGCTTATTAGAATACGCGTAAGAGTAATAGAAAGTTACTCTATTTTAGTTTTTCCTTCAATGATCACTGTTGTTGCAACAACAGTTGCAAAATAGGAAAAATTGGTGTTTGGCTCATTTAAGGAAAAACTGATCTCCGTATATTCATATATTCTTATTAAATTATAAAATGACATTCTTAAAGACTTTAATGCATAAATATATTGCTCAAACCCGTAGCTTCCCATTATTTTTGTTTTTCCTTATATATACTCTGCTGTCTGCTGGCACAATAGTAGAGATCCTGATTTAATAACAAATCAGACTTGGCTCATTTTTTATTGAGTAAACGCAGGATTTTATCCAAGTTACTCTTTTTCTTCATAATGGGAAGCAAGGCATGTTGCTGATATAGAACTCAAGGATCATGAAGTATTTGGGTACCCAAACTAAGTAAAATTGTGAGCTATTGTATAAGGTTTTTTGGGTGTATGTTTTTTCTTGTGTGAACTATTAATGTTCTCAGAGTGATTATAATTTTAGGAAAACTTTTTATTTTTCAATATTTTGTTTCCGTTTTCTATTATGGCTATAAATATAATATTAACTGGGTTAGAACGCTAATTTTCTGACTCGTGGCTATGATATTTGACACCACTATAATTGTTCTTTTACAAGTTTTTTCGAAAAGCCCACCTATAATATTTTAACATATGGAGTTATTCTTTTGCGAGCTTTGCTGGAAAGCCTTGTCACAGCTATCCCTTAACCTGATCACAAATATAGCACTCCGAAGTACCCCTTTTTCGTAAATCAAGTGTCATTTTTATATATTTATGGTATTAATTTGGCAAAGAACTACTAAAAAATTACGAAAAGATGAGAATAATAATTCAGTCCGAAAAATTTAGAGCATTCCAGATCTTAATCTAAAATAATTTAAATAAGCCGTTGAATATCCATAAATCATCCTTTATAACTTATACTCAAAGTTTATAAGCTCAGTCTATCATTTATTTGAGCCAAAGCAAACTATAAATAGCTACATAACCCATGAAAATAAACCAAAAAAAAAAAAATCTGAAAATATTTAAAATAAGTAAAAGTATTAATAGCTTCAAAGTCTATGCATAGAATATTCCAAGATTATTTAAGTTTAAACTATTTATTTCCATTTGTTTTTAAGCCATAATTCAAGCTCATACCATCTTTAAGAGGAAAAAAATGATCACTCAAAAGCTTTATGTTGCTAACAACTGGTCAAGATCTAGAGCTCTTCAACATCCATGGTTAACTATATCTGTGACGATCATCTAATCACTCTCAATACTAGAAGAATAATAAATATAACTAATGAATCATAAAAATGATCCACAACAATAATAGACATCTAAAAGCTATATCCACTCAGGCAACAAAGAATATCAGTTTCCCTTTCAACCTCTAGGAAGGTGTCATGTCAAGAAGGTAGGTTTAAAAACAATAGACATAGATTAAAAAAAAAAAAAAAAAAAAACATACTACCCCTTAAGAAAGTCTGATAAAAACCTAGCTAACTCAACCTTACTCAAGAGAAGAGACGTAATGTCTTCATTCAAATAATGATGTGTTGAAAGCTAAGATCATCAATTTCTGTTGTCAATCGCCGCATTTCCTCACTTGGTTGAAGTAAGAATACAAGCCATTTCGTTCAAAGTCTCTCATCTGTCATTGATTAGAACACAATCAACATTTGGTTATCTTGTTTAAGTAAACAATAAAGAAAACACAATAAGACTATGAAAGGAAATTTGATATTTGAAAAACAATAGTGCAAAAATTCATGCTTTCTAATCAATTTAAATAATGTCGAATACATTAACTTCCATAACTAGTGAAGAAATTGCAAAATTTTACTTCTCTTAGCTAATCCGCCAAATAACCCATTATCAAATACAAAGTTAAATGCATGAAATTATATTAAAAAAATGGAAGGTGAATGCACATCTCAAAAAACCTCAATCATTATAGAATGAAAATACAACAAAGTAGCTCCCGTATATAATACAATAATTATTGATAGGTGTCAATATACATCTAAATAATAGTTATTTTCTATACTACTTTGTGAGTTTTAATGTTTATCTAAGACTAATATACTTTGTTTTGTATTTCTAGGTAATTTAGAGGTGAACGAGTAAAAATGAGTTGAATTGGAGCTGAAAAAGATTAAAAATCCTGAAGATGTGCTGAAACAGGGTAAAAATCCTGAAGCTGAGCTAAAAAATGGTAAAAACCCTGAAAATGGGCTGAAAAATGGTATCTCTGCAAAAACTGGGTAAAAAGTGGTATTTCTGCAAACTAGCGCTGCGGCGTCTGTACAGTCAGCAAATCTTCCAGAAACTCAGCGCCTCAGTGCTAGAGACGGATGTTCACCGACTTTGACTTATTTTGATGGCCTACAACTCCTTATTCGTACAGGATTCAACCTAGACGTCTCTTAGTCTTATTTAGCTATAAATAGGACCTTCCATAATAGATGGGAGGCTATGAAACATACCTAGGAATCACAAGAATATACTAAAAAATCTAGAGAGAGAGGAGGAGAGTTTGGAAGCGGCTGCAGCGTCATCTTTTCATTGTTTATTCTTATTTACATGCTAGATTAGGATATAGGTTAGGTTAAGAGCAATTTTGAAGCTCTAAATATGATTGTAGTTTGATTTTCCAGTTTTATGCTATTGATTATCTATTCAAAGTTGTGATTGTTCTTCCATATCTATTTGTTTTATAAATAATGTCTTGAATTATTTAGAAAGCTTACTATATGATCATGATATAATTCTACTGCTAGGGATTTGAATAGGCATTTTTTATATTTGAATTCATAGCTAGCAAAACTATAGTTTATATGCTCGTTTGAGGTATTAGCTTTAGCAAGGAATAATACCTAGGTTTGGAATCCATATTTATATGATCAAGATCTTAACCAATTTATCTTTCTATGTTTAATGCTTCTATTAGATGAATCTAGAGCATTTGCTTCGGTAATCTAATATGAAGAAACTGGCTATGGCGTTTATCTAGTTAATATACAACTTAAGAAAAGAATGAAGTAATCGTGTATTTTCAAATTATCAAGAACTGGTAATTTTGATAGATAGTTAAGTATAGAATTTAGTAATTGAATTAGCATGAGTGTTTAGGGTGGAGAATGAAACCTTAACTTGTTTAGTTTATATTTTTGTCTTTTATTTTCTTCTTTGTTTAGTTTTAGTTTTATCTTTTTAAATCCCCCTTTTAACCTGTAGGATTAGAAGTTGAATAGCTAAATCAATTCCTCATAGGATCGACCCTTCTTACTACTGTACTAGGTTGTACTAGGTTACACTAAATTAAGCTAGGATAGGAATAAGGAAGTTAACTAGTTTGGTATCTTAACGACCCACCAATTATGAACAATAAAAGGGTATAAACCTTCATTCTAAAAACTTATCTATTATGCCATTTATGTCTGCAACTTGTTTATATCATTTGCAGATACCAAATAACATGCTCAGTGATAATAGACTTCTAAAATATAATATCTACAATAATATATACTTGTAGAGTACTTGTTGTTATATTCTACTTGGAAAGACTAGTGCCTCAGATATATTAAACCACTTCCTTACCACATTAACATTCTTTCCTATGGTCAACTAATTTATGCCATCATCATAAAACTTGCTAGATGGGATGTAAATAAATATGTAAATTATCATGCTTAAACTACCTGATTGTAATCCAAAAAAGAAAGAAAAGTATATAGAAATTCAATTTTATTTCAAAAAAGTAAAACAAAGAACATGAATTATGAGGAGCTTTGGGATTGGCAGCAATAATATCAGGGAGCTCTTGGATATTCATTGTCGAGTTCCGTTGGTGTATTGCCAAATTTAGCAAAATGTGGGGGCATGAATATTATCTTCATGGTAAAAGGAGATAGAAGAATTAGAGGAAAGTCAGAATTAGGTTAGTTACAATCATATGAATGAGTAGTATATTCTTCACAACTCAAATATAAAAGCATGTAAGAATAATAAGAAATTTAAGTAAATGAAACACTTGCAAATCTAATCTATACTAACAAAAAAGGAAGGAAAAAAATAGAGAAAAATCTCATTGACTTATAATCATAGGATAAAAGATTCATCTTTCAAAATTAAGACGTAAGCAAACCATTTTGGATGATGAGATTTTTCTGCAATATCCACATAAACATCATTGCGGTCCCTGAGAGTTTTTCACAATAAAATATTTGTTCTCTCTTATGACTTCGGCCCCCACTATTTCCATAGTATGATAAGAATTTAGCCTCCTATCCATGCCACATCTATATATACCCTGCAAAAAAGTAAATATGATTAGTAACTAGAGGTGAAAATATGGGCGGTCCGGCCCGGCCCGTTCGGGCCAAAGAGAAATTCGGGCCGGGCCGGACTGGGCCAGATTTCTAAAATGAAGGCCCGGCCCAGCCCTATGGCCCTAAGATTATATGCCGGGCCGGGCCGGCCCGATATTATTTTATTAAAATATTATTTTTTTAATATTAAATTATACAAAACGACAAAAAAAATAATATTTTTTTTAAAAAATTGACAACCGGGCCGGCCCAGCTCGGCCCGTGAATCGGGCCGGGCCGGGCCGATCCCGGGCCAAATTTGTGGGCCGCAGGCCGGCCCAAATGGGTCGGCCCGGCCCATATTTACAGCTCTATTAGTAACTACTAAATATAAAAAGATGAAACAAATTATAACGTCATTGCTTCAAGTTTACATTAGGCCCTCTGACCTATAGACTTATGGCTCTTATACACAGGTATCCATTACTCATCTGTATTGTCCTCTATGGGGCCTTTGCTCCAGAATGGAGCCTTTTACCCCTCAAGAATTTCTTTCGCGTCTCTAAGTGTTCGAACATTATACCTCTATCTTTAAATGGTTACCAAGGGATGTTACAGAAAAATAGTTAAATTTTTTTATCTTGGATAAGAAACAAAACTAATTTTATTAGGAAAAGAGAGAAAATACAAAAGATTGCAGGTTATTATTTAGAGTTACAACCAATTAAACCAATCTCTACACAAATCAAAAGATTAAAGATATTTAAAATCTTGAATATTAAAGACCCAAAGAGTAGCCCAATGTTTAACCTTATCCCATGTTCCCTTACCAAGTCTTCTAAAATTCTTTTGTACTCTCTAGCTTTACCATTGAGGGACATTTCCCAATATTAAACCTTCTCAGCCTCCAGAGAACAAGAATCTGTCCACTCCACAGTAAATCATGTCTTCTAAATTGGGCCAAGTAAATTTAGCGTTGTTTAAACATTAGACAACCTCGTACTACTTGCATTTTTAGTACTACTAAACTTCTCATGATCAACCATGCACAATTCCCCTATCAACCCCTAAACAACCTCATACTACTTGTATTTCTGGTACTACTGAATTTCCTATGAACAAACCGAACAACATTTTAGTCTTCATCTAAGCACCAATGAACGCCACAAATACTCCAAAGGCCTACAACTTTATCCCAAAACTGATGTCTATGATTGCTGCTATTCAGGCCATAAATTCCAATAAACTACCAAGAGGCCCTATTCGGATCAGCCACCTAAATAGAAATAGAAAAATCCCCAAACAAATTGGGTACTTATGTAACACTTCTGACATCCCAAACCATCAACATACCACCTAAAGTACTTACTTACAAGAGTAAAATCCACTACTTAAATATGGACATCTAGATGCTACCTGTATAGGACAGATCAATTGTTTTCCTGTTAACTTCCTGAAAGACCACAATATTAGGATTCTCGTTACAAACCACCTCAATGGCCCTTCTTTTGAGGGAAGAACCACCTCCCCCAATATTCCAAGACATTTGCTTTATTTAAAAGATGAAGGCCCTTAAGCACCTAAATGCTTCTCATAATTTATACCATACTTCAAATTTCTCAACTCTCTATCACCCCCTCACCTTGTAACAGACCTGCTGCACTCACTTGTTGGTTTTGTGGATGTTATAGGAACAAGTTCTAACTTCAAAAGCTTTAGATTGTATAATGGCCAACCATTCAACTAAACTACCTCCAATATAACCTAATTTTTGCTATCTTGTGTTGGATTAATTATAGATAGAGGATTGACGTTCAATATTACTGATGACTATGATAAATCTATTAATTCTTCACCACTAGACGGTTGTTGTAGAGATTTACTTTCACTAAACATATTTCAGATGATTTCTAACCCATGATCAGACACGTTCTTTTTATTAGACACCTCTTCACCATCAGTACCTGGTGTCTCCGAATCTTCACTAGAAGAATCAGCATAGAAAGCCCCACCTTGATCATCAAAATCAAAACCCTCTGCATCTTCAACACTGGTCATGATAGGTGTCAAAATATACCTAAATAATAGTTATTTCCATATTACTTTGTGAGTTTTTATGTTTATCTAAGGCTAATTTACTTTATTTTTGTGTTTCTAGGTAATTTGGAGGTAAAATGAAGAAAATGGGTTGAATTAGAGCTGAAACATGCTAAAAATCAAAGAGATGTACTGAAACAGGGTGAAAATTCTAAAAAGAGCCTAAAAATGGTATTTTTTGCAACAACCAGGTAAAAGTTGGTATTTCAACAAATCAGCACCCTGACGCAAGAACTCGAGAGCCACAGTGCTAGAGGCCTGTTTTGCCCCGATTTTGATTATTTTGACGGCCCAAGACTCGTATTTCGTACGGGATTAAACCTAATCATACCCCGAATCTATTTTCTTATAAATAGGGTCATTTATAGTAGATGAGGGCAGAGTTAGACACTTAGGAGCTACAAAAAATAACACTTAAACTTAGAGAGAGGAGGGAGAGAGCTTGGAATTACTGCAGCATTCATCAATAATTCTTCATCGTTCTTCATTTAGGTTTTATTTGTTTTTCTTATTCCTAGCATGATGCTCTTGTTATTTATTTCCATATACATGCTAGTATAAGCCATAGATTAGGTTAAGGGTGATTTCAAAGCTCTAATATATAATTGTAGTTTGATTTCAATTCTATACTATTGGTTATTTATTTAAAATTGATATTGTTACGATTATTTGCTCTATGAATGATATCTAGATTTGTTTAGGAGCACTACTAGATAGTCATGATATGATTATAGTCATGATATGATTCTAATACTAGGATTTGAATAGGCGTTCATTATATTTAAATCCGTTAGTAGCAAAGCTATAATTTATATGCTCGTTTGAGGTATTAGTTATAGTAAAGAATAATACCTAGGTTATGATTTCATGTTTATGAGATTTTAGTCTAGACCAATCTATCTTTCTTACTTTAAAGCTTCTGTTAAATTAATTCAGAGCGTTTGCTTAGGACATTTAATAGGAAGAAATTATTTATGGTGTTTATCTAGTTAGTGTACAATCTAAGGAGAGAATGAGGTAATTGCATGTTTGTGAATTACCTATGATTAGTAATTTTGATAGATAACTAGGTTTGGAATTTAGTAATTGATTTACATGATTGTTTAGTGGTAATGAATGATACCTTGACCTATTTAATTTGTTTTATTTATTTTTAATTTTATTTCTAAATTCTTTTATCTTAGGTTTAGTAGTAACTTAGTTAGACTAATTTCACGTGGAATCAGCCCTTACTTGTTGCTATACTAGGTAATTACTAGGTTTTCCCAAGCTTTGCTAGTTAGAGATAGGAAAGAAAATTAATTTAGTTGTTTGACGATATACCAAGCTGCTTTGGGAACTTCAAACCCTTGTCATTGAAAGCAAAAAACCTAAGTTTTATTTTCTTACCCCCAGTAGAAAATCTCCATCGAATCCAGAATGAAGCCTCCATTATTTCCTCTCTTTTGAATACAAGCATGAGATAGAAACTTTTTTTCCTTTGTACTTCTATCAATATTTATCAATCTCTACACTTCCTTCAAATAACTTTAAAAACATGAGTATTCCATAAGTTTAAGAGGAGTCCTATACAAATCCACCCATGATTGCATTCAATTTTAGTCTCAAGGAATTGAGACTTTAGACTTCGTTTAATAAACCTAACTTAAGGAGCCGCAGGAAAAAAGTACCTTCAAGTCTCCTCTAACCTTATCTTTCCTTCCTTCATTATTACACCAAGCAATAGCTCTATCTGTTGCTAAAAGACCAAATGACAAGCTTGACACTAAATTTTTTAGTCAGTCCAAGCTGGATGCACTTTCATAGGTCGAAAGCATTGTACTTAAACATTAAAATAGCACAGTTCCAGGTTCTTTTTGCACTTTGAGACTTATGAAACTTAAGAAGAAACACACCATTCTTTCTATAATCATTGGCCAACTCTACAAGATAAATATCCATTCCAGGTTTTAAGGGATGTAGCACCAAATCTTCATATCCTCTTTTGGACTAAGCTGATTTACTTTGTTAACTTTTTTTGATCTTCAACCATCTCCATACGGGCTTACCAACAAAATTATTTAAACAATCAATTATTTTTCTACATTCTTACCCTAAACAACCTCCTGGAACAATGATGTTCCTCAGATTTCCATTAGATAGCTTAGTAATATTAAAAAATGAACACCTACTCTTCTCATATTTTTTCCAGCGTAAAAATGAAATAAAGCTCATGTACTTTCTAACAAACTTTTCCTTTTTTACAAAGAAGGAAGCCTCCTGTAAAATCTCCATACACTAAACAATAGTAACAACCTCCATTAACTCAAAACTTACTAATCTACTTCTCTCACTAATACTAACATTCCCACCATCGGTGGATAAAGAAGAACAAAAGCTTTCTATTTAATTCTAAAGCTCGAATAATGATTTCTAAAACTGGATATCAAAATAGAATCCATATATAGCAATCCAAAACTATTAGCCAGAAAGTATTTTCTTGACGCTTAAAGAAAATTGCCAATGACAACAAGTTTACAAAGAAACATGTTGTTTTCACTATTCAATATGTAAAGAAATAAGAAGTACTATTAATAAATAAAAGTAGTTACATCCTTATGCGTCTAGTCCACAAAAAATGGATTACATACATCAAAAAGAGCTATCACAGTATTACCCACACGCAATTTAATAAGAATATTTTTATTTGAATATAATATCTTGTAACCAGATATGGGATGGATACGACGATAACATTAAAAAGAAAAAAAAATTATTAGCATACAATTAAAAATACAACAATAACAAATATTGATTATTATTTACCCTTATATACAATATTTATTACTATAAATTTTTGATTAATTAAAGGTTAAAAATCATCATCTATGTAATTGTCATTTATTCTTGTGCGGTAAAAACGATGGTTGAAAAATATTAGTAATTGTATTCTTAAAAATAAAATTAGAGTCAAATTGGTATAAATAATTTAGATTACAATTTTTAGATAAAATCCTCACAATTTTTTAAATAAAACCATCACGGTTTTTATACGACATTTAAATTATAGTTTAAACTTCGGTTTAAAACCTCTATTTAAACTATTTTAAAATGGCTCAATTTTGCTCTAATTTTGTTTTGGAAGACAATTATTAAAACTTTTGGATGATTAAAATGGCTCAATTTTGCTCTAATTTTGTTTTGGAAGACAATTATTAAAAGTTTTGGATGATAGGTCAAAAATTTATCTTCTAAACTGCCAAATGATGATTATTACCAATAAACAAAGCACTTGCATCCTTATGCATCTAGTCCACAAAAGATAGATTACATATATCAAAAAGAGCTATCACAATATTCTCCACACATAATTCAACAAGAATATATTTATTTGAATATAATTTTTTGTAACCAGATATGTGATTGATAAAACAATAATATTAAAAAAATAGAAAAAAATAAAAATTATTAGCTTACAATTAAAAAAACAAGTACAACAACAAATATTGATTATTATTTATCCATGTATACAATATATATTACTACAAATTTTTGATTAAATAATGGTTAAAAACCGCCATATGTGTGCTTGTAATCAATTTTTGTGTAATTTAGATAATGATTCAAAAACTTTAGTAATCGTTTTCTAAAACGAAATTAGAGTCAAATTGGTATAAATAGTTTAAATAAAATTGTCACAATTTTTAGATAAAATTGTCACAATTTTTTAGATAAAACATCACGATTTTTATATGACATTTAAAATATAGTTTAGATATTGGTTTATAACCTTTGTTCAAACTATTTTAAAATGGCCTAATTTTGGTCTAATTTTATTTTGGACGACAATTATTAAAGGTTTTGGATGATAGGTCAAAAATCACCGTCTAAACTGATAGAAAATAGACGATAGGCGCATAAATAACGATTTTTAACAATCATCTAATAAAAAAATTTGTATTAGTAGTGCAAGTACTGGGTAAATCATATGGGTATAAGGGTAATCAAATTCAAACATATTTTCATTCGCTACCACATAATCCAATGCCTTATCGAAAAGATAAGGATGACCACATTGACAAGGAGAAGTACAAAAATCCAGAAGTTCCTGTATGAAGAAATATCAAGGAAGTTTGCATCTAAAATGATCATGTGAGGCAATACAACTTAATGTTGCAATTGCAGAACATGAAGTTGAAAAAAAAAAAATTAAAAAGGCAAAATAAACAAAATTTTAAGGTTCACAACATATCACATTATTCTAAAAATATTTAACTCCTTTTTTTGTCTGATAAAAAGATTTAGTATTTACTACTATCTCCTTGATCAATGATGTCAGACTGAAATCCTGAAGCCCATATCTCAGAAATTATCTATGAAATAAAATAAATTCAAATAAAATAAGTTAATATATCCTTAAGATCAAACAATAAATATATTAGGAGATAAGAAAATAAAACCATATATTCATATACTTATAAAATAAACTATAAGCTAAACATATTTTTGTATTAAAATATAAATCTTTTAGAAAGAAATTTTAAAAAGTTGTGATAGCTCCAACTAATAAAAATTATTGTGGGCTAAATGTGAAATGATGGAATAGTACTACTTGTTTTGGACATGTGAACGAATTTGGTGAAAAAGAAAAGAATGATATTATTTGCTGTAAATTACATTAAAAATTATAGCTCAGCTTATAGGAATAAAAAGAGTAAAAACCAAAAAAACGAAACATTCAGAACAACGACACCAACCCAAATGACCGTATTAGTTTATAACTCATTTTGTCTTCACAATTAAACTTGTTGTGAAATAGACATACACTAACAAATATGGAATTATATATACTGTGACATTTAAATTAAGAAAAAAAAAAACAAGAATGACTATCATTGGTAAAGAATGTTGTGGCATTTGTTGTGATTATGAAACTTGCTTTGGAACTGATGCTTTTGTTTATTGCCAAACGACGATTATTACCAATAAACAAAGCACTTGCATTCTTATGCATCTAGTCCACAAAAGATGGATTACATATATCAAAAAGAGCTATTACAATATTACCCACACATAATTCAACAAGAATATCTTTATTTGAATATAATTTCTTGTAACTAGATATGTGATGAATACGACAATAATATTAAAAAGAAAGAAAAAATAAAAATTATTAGCTTACAATTAAAAAAACATGTACAACAACAAATATTGATTATTATTTACTCTTATATCGAATACATATTACTATAAATTTTTGATTAAATAATGGTTAAAAACCGCCATATATGTGCTTGTAATATATTTTTGTGTAATTTAGATGATGGTTCAAAAACTTTAGTAATCATTTTCTAAAATTAAATTAGAGCCAAATTGGTATGAATAGTTTAGACGACAATATTATCTTTAAATAAAATTGTCACAATTTTTAGATAAAATTGTCACAATTTTTTAGATAAAACATCACAATTTTTATATGACATTGAAAATATAGTTTAGACATCAGTTTAAAACCTTAGTTCAAATAATTTTAGAATGGCCCAATTTTGGTCTAATTTTATTTTGGACGACAATTATTAAAGGTTTTGGATAATAGGTCAAAAATCATTGTCTAAACTGATAGAAAATAGACGACGGACACATAAATAACGATTTTTAACAATCATCTAATAAAAAAATTTGTATTAGTAGTGCAAGTACACATATTTTTGTAGTAAAATATAAATCTTTTAGAAAGAAATTTCAAAAAGTTGTGATAGCTCCAACTAATAAAAATTATTGTGGGCTAAATATGAAATGATGGAATAGTACTACTTGTCTTCGACATGTGGACGAATTTGGCGACAAAGAGAAGAATGATATTATTTACTATAAATTATATTACAAATTATAGCTCAGCTTATAGGAATAAAAAGAGCAAAAATAAAAAAAAACGAAAAACATTCAGAACAACAATACCAACCCAAATAACCATATCAGTTTATAACCCCTTCAGCCTTCACAATTAAACTTGTTGCAAAATGGACATACACTAACAAATATGGAATTATATATACTGTGACATTCAAATAAAAAAAAAAAAGAATGACTATCGTTGGTAAAGAATGTTGTGGCATTTGTTGTGATTGTGAAACTTGCTCTGGAACTGATGCCTTTCCCTACTCTGCCTCTAGCTCATACAATATGAATTTTTTAGGTTTATCCTACTTAGAGGCGGCAATTCGGGCTGGGCCTAACGGGCCTGCCCGTGGCCCCGTTACAGTGGCCTGCTGGCTGGCCCGGCCCGGTTCAACCCCTAGGGCCAGGTTGGGAATCTCGGCCCGGTCCTTTTTTTTTTAGTGTCTATTTTGTGCTCTTGTTATTGTAAATTTTTTTAGTGTCCAGAATTTATAAAAAAAAAAAAGAAAAAAAAAAAAGACCGAGCACGGGCCGGCCCAACCCAGTCTTAGCCTCCCGGGCTGAGCCTTATTTTTCTTTTCGCGGGCCAGTCCGTCCACCCTTTTGAGCCCGGCCTGGCCCGCCCGCTAATAGAAAAACACGTAAAATAAAAGATAATCTCACCTCCCTTTCACAAGTGGTACTATTTTTTGGCCAAAACTATGCAATTAACGTCATAAATAGAAAACTATACTTCATTTTAGGGGTTTTTTTTTCCCAAAAATAAAAGAACATTACCAAAAAAAAAAGAAAGAAAGAGGAATTGGTGTCCATGAATAGTACCATGCCAATGTTAGCGTGGCATTGTTCACAATAATCCAAATTACCTATATGGCGTTCAAAATTGGCTCTGGGTTAGGCCAAAATGCAGCACTATTTTCTCCTTTCCCACGTCATATTGTCGTGGGTTGGAGATAATCTAAGGGACAACTCTATCCTTAAGCCACCAAGTATCATTCTCAAGAACATAACCTTCAAGAATTCAATTTTTGGAGGAGAAAAATACGTAAAAGAATCTTATAAATATATTACTATTTAGATTTTAGTTTCAATTTTAAATTTAAATTTAATTTTAATTTTTGCTTTATTTTATTTTTGGAGAGAATTTTTAATAGTAGAATTTTGATAGCAATTCGTAAGAGCACTTTTGGAGTATAACTTTGAAGAGGACAATTTCTATTTTGAAAGAGTAAAAACAACAACTTTCAAGAGGTCATCAAGAGCTCAAGGGAAAAATTCATCAAAAATAGTTTCATTTCTCATCTTTTTCTCCCTTATTTGCTTTTTGCACCTCTTGCAATAATCGGATTTAATTGGATCTTGTTATCAAATTTTACTATGAGTTGAATATTCTTGTCTAAGTGTTACAAAATAGCCCAACCATATAACTTGGATTTATTTGCCTCTCTTGAATATATGCTTATCTTATTTAATTTGTTTGCTCCTTTTTGTATTCGTTGCTTCTAATTACTTGGCTAATAATTAGATGATTTTGAAATTCGTGATGAAATCAGAAAATAGGATTATGTGTTTAGCCATAAATAAAGTAACATACATAAAAATGAGATAGGAATATACTTACTAGTCGTTATAGGAATATAGCACATTGATTTAGATAGATATTTCTACTTGACTCTCCGAAAAAGCTTGTAGATAATTAAGAATACTTAATTAACAAATTAACTTTATATAATTAATTAGAAAGTGAAAATTATAATTGGGAAGTGGTGTTAACTTGTAATCCTAGATTGTTTTATTCATTGATTTCATAACTTTGCTTTAGCGCTTGTTTCATTTTATTTTTGCACGTGTTTAATTTTCTTTTTGCGTTTCATTTCATTTATTTTACAGTTGTTTGGATAACCTTACTATTTAACAAATTTAGCACTCAAATCTCCCTTGGAACGATAACTCTCATCCTCGTTTTATTGCTTATGACACCTATAAGTTAGTGAATTTTAATTTGCCATACCACACACATTAAAACCTAGACAAAATTGTTCAAAGCATTTCGATATCCATACATGAAATAGAACCTTCGTAATGTACAAGCACCCATATGTAAATATATGAACATGTACATATATAATATTATTGTACATATATAATAATATAACTATATTAAATATTATAGATCCCACTTCATCCTTTTTGGAACAAATTCTGTGTTCTCAGAACCTCTATTCTTAATTTTTCAGCTTTTAATACAACGATAATAGTCATTACAAAGTCTATTAGGCATAAATCCGCAAGCTCTATCATGGAAAGAGAGTAACAGTTAATGCAAGCAGCAAGCAATAAAGTTGCTTCTTATTCCATAAATGCTTAGAGAGCAGAAGGTTTCAATTACTCTTCCTTGCCTTTCTTACCTTGACCACCTTTAAAAAATCGCAAGAACCAATAAGCAGAGGATTTTGGGTGGCGAGCAAAGCCGTTCTTGTAGTCCACATAGATCAAACCAAAGCGTTTGGTGTAACCTTGCGCCCACTCGAAGTTGTCCAACAATGACCATGCAAAGTATCCCTTCACATCTGCTCCATCCCTGTCCATGGATAAGAGTTTACAACAAAAAAAAAAAAGGCCACAATTTCTTCTCTGGTTTGAGTTTTACCTTTTGATATTGTTGTTCACATACAGGATTATATGGTACATAAGGGGCATGCACATGCAAACTTACTTGCTACTATTCAAGGAAATTTGCATACGGACTGGTCAAATCAGAGCAGAACTAAAGTAAACACCATGTGAAGCTTTGTTATGTTGCATAATGTGTTATCTAACTTAGCCACACTACTTACAAAATTTCTCTTGCATAGATGAGTATACACTACACTGAACTTGAATATGAACTGTAATTCCCATGAACAATTTTGTTGATATCTTAAAAAGTTATTAAATGGAAAATCACACACTATGCACTTTGCAACCATAGTATGCATACACTGTACTTCATAAACGAACTAGGCATTATCTTGAAAGAAAACAAAAGTGGAACACATGTCATTAGCTTAGTACGAAAGAAAAAGAAAAAGAAAAAGAAAAAGAAGAAGAAAAAGTTTGTTTCCAGATTTGTTAAAGGAGCTGGGTTCTACTCGTAATTCTTCCTTGTTACTAACATCTTGTCCCCATTGTTACCCATGAGGGGTAGGTCAAGTGGTCAGCCCATGGTTTACTCCCTTGAGGTCCGGAGTTTGATTCTTCATGAGGACCTACTACCTAGTAACATGCTAGAGTTTCCTATCTCCCAAATATTACATGGTTCGGCGAGAGGATCCAATATCAGAAAATATATATATAATGAATAAATAGAAATGGAACTTGAAACATTATTCGCATCATGACACGATAGAAAGAGAAGTAACTCACTTAATTGCCTGAGCAACCGCAGCAAGATATCTCTTGAAGTATACAACTCTCAGCTTGTCATCTAGCATTTCTTGAAGCGGAGAAGTCTCATTTTCTTCATCATCCATACCTGTAAATAACAAAAAAAGGTTAACAGAAAGTGGAAGAATCCAAGTCTCGTTAAAGTTAAATAGCAAAACATAAATTGTTATTTTGGGAAGAAAATATTGTTCATTTAGTTAATTTCATACTTACAACTAGAACTATTCTAGATCCATGAGAACATACATTCAATACCCAATGAATTGATCAAATTGCGGATGAAGATTTTATGATGAAATCACCACTTATCAAAACTACTTTACGTGAATGTAAAGCCAACAATGCAACAACTGAATCAATAACATCTAAAGATTGTTGATACTGGATCAAGTTCAATGGTTGGTTAAAGATTTGATTTAAACTAGGATAATGGAAGGTCTTGGCACACAACAAATGGATAAAAACGCATAGAAAATGATCCTATAAAAAGTTAATGCTAAATTGAAATTCACAACTAAAAAATTTTGAAGATAATTGTTGAACAGAATTTAAAACACTTTGTATTATAAAAAAACTGATATAAAACAGGGATTTTTTTTTTTTCAAAAGTCATAAAAAGAAGGCCAAAATGATAAGTCCCCTCAAAAGCTTAATTAGCTTAAAGGATCTTCTCGCATCCATGGCCCTTGTATGTTTTCTCTTTCTTTAATATAATCCAAGTATTTGAAATTATATGTACGTTAGCCTAGTCCCATAGGAGTGCACAAAACAAAACCTTAAAGCATTCACAGTCTTATGTACTGTCGAGCCTCTAACACAGATCAAACTTTTTTCCTTTATACCTATATTCATTGAAAATTTTCAAATTCTAATTTTAAACCTTGGATACAAGTTTCATTATAAAACCTTCAAATATTTACAAACTCCTTAAGTCAGAGAGCTGGCCAATGGCTATAAGACGACTTAAAGATGAGAAGATCTAATATCACGGAAAGTGGGAAAGTGAGAGGAAGAAACAACATTAGATAAAGAGTGGCTGCTGATGAGGGAAGACCGATACATGAGAAAGAAAAATTGAGTAATGATCAGCATGAATCATATATTTGACGGGAAAACCTACAACTGCTTACCATTCTCAGTAACATAAATTGGGGGATTGTTGTATGTTTTGGCTATGTAATTGAGAACCTTTCGGATTCCCCAAGGAACAACATAGAGCCATTCTGACGCCGCCTGCCAGATTAACAATTCAGCATACTCTGCAAACAATCTATTACAGAAAAATCTGTATAATTGCACAGTTTGAATTAAATTTCACTTAAGTCACTTGTATCTAGACAAAAGAAAAACATGTTCAGAAGGTGAACTTAATTGATTAGAGTTTACTTGAATGCACATAAAGTCAATACACTATCATTTAGCATTTACTATATTAGATGGGAAAGGTTTCTTTGAGGACCATAAGATTATCAAGGACCTGTGGGAAAGGTTTCTTTGGGGACCATAAGATTATCAAGGACCCATAAAAGCATGAAACTTATACTTTTAGGCCTCCCATAAATTCAAAGGGACAAACTTATACTTTAGGCCTCCCATAAATCCAAAGGACAAATATCAGTCAACATATGGATTAGAAAAATAACCCTAGATACTACCAAGTCTCACCTTTCCTGTCTATTCAACAAGAAAATCTTTCTATGAATTGCTCTACATCCAACAGAACATAACTAAGGAGTCCCTGATTTCAGTTACTTAAATACAACCATCCAACACAAACCAACCATGATTCCATATAAAATCTGTTTGTGAGAAAGTAAGAGAGAGAATGGTGATTCATTACCTTTTCACCAATGCGCTCACCTCCTTCCCACTCAGCTGAAAATAAAAAGTAAACAGTACAAATCAAGAGAACTTAATTCAGAAAAAGACGAAGATGAGTGATGTAGAAGAGGCGGTATTTACCAATTATCTCCACCTCTTGTGCTTTGTAGAAATCATTTTCCTCGGGGCTTTCTCTTACATGTGAAATAAATCTTGATGTATAATGATTCAAACCAACAAAGTCCAAAGAATTCCTAAGCAACTCCTTTTCTTCCTCAGTGAATTTGGGAAGTCGCTCTCCAAGTTTTGCACGCATAACTTCAGGATAATCCCCATAATAAATTGGGTGTAAGTACCTGTAGAAGCATTAGTTTCAAGCATATTCTAATATAATTAAGGCATATTTTAAAAGCAAAAATATAAACTCAAATTAAACCATTTTATCCTTCACTAAACAAGTTGAAGCTGGGTGTTGGCAGTAGGCAGAGGCAGAGCCTAAAACTTCCCGTGACGTTTTATTTTTGAAAACTCTAACCATGTAAAGCTCATACTTGAATAGTGTGATCTAGAGAATCCTTCATTTCAACAGAATCTTTTATCCATAAAAATGGAGCAACAAGAAGGTATAGAGTAATACTGATACGTTTATAGAATATAAAAGTTAGTACATCTTCCAACAGAAAAGCTTAAATTAATGACTACATACTTAACATATCCCTATATGAAAAGACAGCATAGAAGTTGGATTTTATTTCAACTTAAAGGGGGGTTCTTAATCAATTGGTATGAGTAATGCAATATAAGATGTTGATATGAGGTAGTGTTTATTAATATTCTGCTGACATTATTTCTATGTTGTTTAGGCAGACGTGGTTCTTATCACTTTAACCATTTTGATTGTTAAACAAAGCTTAATTGAGGTCAAAAAGTAATTGTTGACACTTGACATTCCATCATTCTATCCTTTTCTCCTTCACTTTTAATAGTGATTTATTTTTACCATAATGAGGTTCACTTATTAAATTGACCTTACAAAGGGTTAAACTATTTATGTCTATGTAGTTGTATTGTACACAACTGCATACATTCATCAGAACTAAATACACATTTGCTAAAGATATTAAAATCCACATATCATATGTGACATAAAAGGAATTCTTTAGATTCCAAACCAAGGAATTAACACTAATAGGTAACCAAATAATGATGTACTTCAGAGAAGGTACCATCCAAGCTGAAAATCAAGGCGCCTTGCCGCAGCTATTTGATCTTCAATCTTATCTGAATTAGCTTCTGCCCATTCACAATCTACCACCAAACCCACTTGCCCCCCTTGTTTTTCCTGGAAAAGAGGATAAACAACAAAATCTCAAGAAAGCTATCTAGTGATTATTTCACATAGCTTAAAT